>PVJI01011212.1:0-57053 GCA_004026765.1 Micronycteris hirsuta
CATCATTAGCCATCAGAGAGATGCAAATTAAAACCACAATGAGATACCACCTCACACCAGTCAGAATGGCCATCATCAACAAAGCAACAGATAACTGTTGGAGGGGATGTGGAGAAAAGGGAACCCTACTGCACTGTTGGTGG
Organism: Micronycteris hirsuta; assembly: GCA_004026765.1. NCBI lineage: Eukaryota > Metazoa > Chordata > Mammalia > Chiroptera > Phyllostomidae > Micronycteris > Micronycteris hirsuta. The sequence continues at coordinate 144 of PVJI01011212.1, forward strand.
GAATGCAGACTGGTGCAGCCATTGTGGAAAACAGTATGGAACTTTCTCATAAAATTGAAAATGGAACTGCCTTTCGACCCAGCAATTCCACTACTGGGATTATACCCTAAGAATCCTCAAAAACCAATTCAAAAGAACCTTTGCACTCCTATGTTCATAGCAGCACAATTCACAGTAGCTAAGTGCTGGAAACAACCTAGGTGCCCATCTACAAATGAATGGATCAAGAAACTATGGTACATTTACACAATGGAATTCTACGCAGCAGAGAGGAAGAAGGAGCTTATACCCTTTGCAACAGCATGGATGGGACTGGAGAGCATTATGCTAAGTGAAGTAAGCCAGGCAGTGAGGGACAAATACCATATGATCTCACCTTTAACCGGATCATAACCAAGAAAAGTAGAAAGCAAGCAAAACATAACCAGAGACATTGAAATTAAGAACAGTCTAACAATAGACAGGGGGGAGAGGGGAGGGGACAATGGGGAGAAGGGTTTATAGGAATCACTGTAGAGGACACATGGACAGGACTAAGGGGGAGGAGGGAGGCTGGGGGGGAGGTGGGGCTGGAGGGAAGGGAGGAGGGGAGGGGAGAGGATGCAAATAACTGTAATTGAACAAAAAATAAAAAAAATATTAAAAAAAAGAAGGAACATTCATTCAGACTGGTAGGAGGGGTAGAGATGGGCAGACAGGGCAGAGAAGAACCATGGTAAGGCAGTAAGATGCTGGCTGGCAGAACTGGTGGTCCCACATTTATGTGTGGATAAACTGGGAGGAGCAACAGGGGAGTGAGATAGACTGTGCAACCCAGGGTTCCAGCACAGGGAAATATAGCCTCAAAGCCTCTGACTGAAAACACCTGTGGGGGTTGAGGTGCTGGGAAAAACTCCCAGACTCAGGAGAATGTGTTGGAAAGATCCACAGGATCCTAGAACATGCACAAACCTGCCCACCCAGGAATCAGCACCAGAAGGGCCCAGTTTGCTTGTGGGTAGTGGAGAAAGTGACTGAAAGCTGGCCAAGAGCCAAGCAAGCAGTATTGTTTCCTCTTGGACCACCCGCCCACATACAGCACCATGACATAGTGATGTGGGTTGCCCTGACCTGGTGTACAGCTAAGGCTCTGCCTCTTGTATGTAACAGCTGTGCTGAGACAAAAAAATTAGGCCCAAATGAAAGAACAGATCAGAGCTCCAAAAATAGAATTAAGCAATGAAGTGTTAGCCAACCTATCAGATGCAGAGTTCAAAACATTGGTAATCAAGATGCTCACAGAAATGGTTGAGTGTGGTCACAAAATAGAGGAAAAAGTGAAGGCTTATACACAGTGAAATAAAGGGAACCAACAGTGAAAGGAAGGAAACTGGGACTCAAATTGATGATTTGGACCAGAAGGAAGAAATAAACATTCAACCAGAACAGAATGAATAAACATGAATTCAAAGAAATGAGAGGCCGAGGAACCTCTGGGACAACTTTAAACATTACAACATCCAATTCATAGGGTTGCAGGAAGGAGAAGAGGAAGAGCAAGAAATTGAAAACTTATTTGAAAAAAAGAATGAAGGAGAACTTCCCCAATATGGCAAAGGAAATAGGCTTCCAGGAAGTCCAGGAAGCTCAGAGAGTCCCAAAGAAGTTGGACCCAAGGAAGCACACACCAAGGCACATCATAATTACATTACCCAAGATTAAAGATAAGGAAAGAATCTTAAAAGTAGCTAGGGAAAAGGAGATAGTTACCTACAAAGGAGTGCCCATAAGATTTTCAGCTGATTTCTCAAAAGAAACCTTGCAGGCAAGAAGGGGTTGGAAAGAAGTATTCAAAGTCATGAAAGGCAAGAACCTATATCCAAGAGTACTCTATCCAGCAAAGCTATTTTTTAGAATGGGAGGACAGATAAAGTGCTTCCCAGATAAGTTCAAGTTAAAGGAGTTTATCATCATTAAGCCCTTATTATATGATATGTTAAGGGTAATTATCTAAGAAATAGAAGATGATCAAAAATGTGAACAGTAAAATGACAACAGACCCACAATTATCAACAACTGAACCTAAAACAAAAAAAAAAAAACCAAAAACATACTAAGCAAACAATTAGAACAGGAACAGAATCACAGAAATGGAGATCACATGGAGGGTTATCATTGGGGAGGGGGAGGGGGAAGAATTATGGAAAAGATACAGGGCATAATAAGCATAAATGGTAGGTACAAAATAGACAGGGAGAGGTTAAGAATAGTATGGGAAATGGAGAAGCCAGAGAACTTATATGTATGACCCATGGACATGAAATAAGTGGGGGAATGCTGGTAGGAGAGGGGGTGCAGGGCAGAGGGAAATAAAGGGGGGAGATTGGGACAACTGTAATAGCATATTTAATAAAATATATTAAAATAAAAAGATGAGCTCAAGGAGAATACAACGGGGCAGCTCATGGTGATTGGAAGAGCTGTGTGAGGTCTCAAGGTGCCTACTTTGAAGGGGACTCAGGTGTCATTGTCCTATGTACAATGTTTCTTGTATCTTGTATCTTCTTCAAAAATGTCTCTATTTTTCATAGTACATGGCTGGATATTTTCTGGGCAGACCATATGCATATATATATATATATATATATATATATATATATATAAAAAATGATACATATATAGTATGTCAGTGTATGTGTGTGTGTATATAGATGCATAGGTAGGTAAATATAGAAATAGAAAAAGATATATATAGAGAGAGATTATACAATCGTACATATATATCTCCTTGCATATATACATATATATGTAATTTATTTTTCTAAAACATTTGGGAGTTGGTTGAGTATATAATCCCTTTCCTTCTCTAAAACTTGAGTAAGATTTTTCAAAATTCAAGGGAAGAATAGCTTAGTAAAGTCAATGTCTGTAAGATCTTGGAAACAAACTATGTGTTCATAATTTAGGGGACCAAGACTTTTAAAGAAGGAAATAAAACACTGTACCTTGAAGTTTAGAAGATTCATAAAGAAAGTCTATAATTGTAGTGTGACTCCCTAATTGCAATAGTAGTATAGAGGACAGTTTACAGCTACCTTTAGAAAAATGTGAAAGAACCTTACATGTTTTTTCTAATAGATAACATTGAATGGAGTGGGATACCAAGAAAAATATAACTTTAATGAGTGTAATTGTCCTATCTATTTATAATTAAGGTATTCATTTCTTTAAAATCATATGATAAAAATACAGCATAATAGAAACAATGTTGTATGTTAGAAGTATAGCAAACAGGCTGTCCAATGCAAAACTGTGAGTGAGATGATTTGAAGCTAAGAAAAACATAAATATAGTATAAGAGCTCACATACCACAAAAGTTAACAGAGAAAGGAAGAAGCAGGCAAATCCCAGAGCCCGCTGCTTCCTTTCTCTGTTAACTTAAAATTAAAATAAAATTTAATTTTATTTTATGTTGACATTAATGTATTGAAAAAAGTGAAAGAACAGACTTCACACTTTCAGAAATGAGTCAGCTTCATGTCTTAACCTGATTATAAACCATTCAAGGGTGGAAGCCTCCAACAGCTGACTACCTGTAGTTAGAATAGAGGATGGTCTCTAGTTTGGGCTTACCACATGTACCCTGAAGCCTCAAATCCTGGTCATCAGGTAGATTCAGAATTTCTTTAGGACCACAAAAAGTTGGCATATAGATAATTTTTCATTTATATATCCTAAACAAGACAGCTCATCAATAGGCCAGTCATATATGTCTAAACCATGCTCCATACCACTGGGCATACTTGACTGACTTTACAAGTTTAGAACTCCAATTTTCCATTCCAATTTCTATTCCAAAGAAAAGTACTCCATCTGATGAATGCAGGTCACACTGTTCTACATACATTCCTGGTCTTTTTTAAGAATTAGAATTTATTTCAAATATTATGGATCCATGACTCTTCGCCATCTAGAAGGGGGGAAATTTTTGGTTAATTTCATGGTGTTTGATGACAAAACATTGGGTAAAGGTGTTGTGTGTGTCTATACTGACATTTATTTATTTATATACATATATTTTTTTCTGGAATTCTCCCCTTACTACCCTGAAGACTGGGGTATGTGTCTCTCATCACACTCTACTGACATGTTTGTATGACCAGACTGAAAGATCCTGGAAGTGAAAACTGTATCTTGTTTCTTTTTCCTTTTTTTAATTGACTCTATTAGGGTGACACTCGTTGACAATTGTACAGTTTTCAGGTGCACAATTCCACAACACATCATGTATACTCTGTATTGTGTGGTCACCATACCAAGGCGAGTCTCAGTCCATCACCATTTATCTACCTTATACCTCCTCCCTCTTCTACCTCCCCCTCCCCCAGCAATCACCACTGTGTTGTCTATGTCTATTAGTTTTTTCTCTCCTTTTACCCTTTTTTTGCTTAATCTCTACATCTCATCCATTGATTCCTGCCCACCCCACATCTCTACCCCGCCCCTCTGGGAGCTTTAAACCTACTCTTTATCTGAGTCTATTTTGCTTGTTAGGTGAACTAACAAGGTAAAAATGCTTTTGAAAACTTTTTTTGGTATTTTTTCTTTTCCAATCCCATTGTGATTTCATATTTAAAGATTTCCTTTTAATATTTTGTTCTGAGCACAAGTTTACTTAGGACGCACGTAAGGTGTAAATGACATGTAGACGACCCAAAGGGGGTGGGATCAAGGGTGGGAGGCAGGGATGGGTGGGATGGGGGGAGTGGAGGAGGAAAATGGAGACAACTGTGCCTGATCAACAGTAAAACAATTAAAGGACAGAAAAAGGAATAATAAAAGAATTATTACACATAATAAAAGATTAAAAAAGAGTGCCTTGCGAAGGGGACAGAATTTCTGCATTTTTTTCCTTGACTAAAAGCAGAAGTTCTGAAACTTGCTTAAGGTTTTCACATTTCTGCTACACATTTTAAGTGCTAAGACTCAGCAATGAAACTCCCTTCTGTGTTTTTGTTACATGATCAACTTGGATTAAAATAATTGGAATAGTATCAGAGCTATAAGATAGTAAGCATGTCCTCTATCAATGACAATGAAAACAATACAGAGTGGATATTTTATATTTGTATATTCCAGTTTAGAACAGGTTAATAAAATCATTAGTGTAGATTTAAAACATTACAGGCCAACTGAAGAAAAATTTCTTCTTTTTTTACAAAATTATCATTATATTTAAAACAAAATATGAAAATATTTCCCAGTATAATTAGTGGTCATTTTACATCAGACATTAAATATTTTTATTTGTGTGAAAATTTATTAAGAACATGTAACATTGAATTTAAGAGAAATAGAAGTCAGATTTTAATAGTCATCTTCCTGAGCTCAATTTAACGTGTTAAGTCCAATGTAGAAAATGATGAATCTGAAACTGTTGTAGTGGAAGATTTGGAAATAAACTCTTTTTCCCCCTATGCTGATAGAAGTACAAGCCAAATAAAAGGAGCATATGACCCAAAGTTGCATAGTGATATTCAAAAGGAAATTTCAAAATTTGAAGTTGTGTAACTTAATATGGGAGTTATATGTGTTGTTTTTTCACACTATCACCTTTATTTTGATCTCAGATGAACATATATAAAATGTAGGTTGAATTATTAAAGCTTCAAAAGTTTTAAAACCCACTATTCCATGCACAACCCACTCACTCACTTCACAATAACGTATACGGTGAAATCTACTCAAATGCAAATTCGAATTTCATATTTCTTAGTAGGAGACATAGCAAAATTAAATTTTAACTTATTTTTCATGTAAAACAAAAAATAAGGATGGTCACTATACCACTTTATATTCCTCCCAGAGTAAAATAAATAAAGCACATAATTAATCCAGGACAAGTAATCCAGGATTCATATAAGTGGTACTACACATTTCTGAAATGTCCCCCAAACTAAAGGTTTGTAATGAGTGAGAGAAGAAATTATAATTTACTCTATCAAAATCTGAAGAGGGAGGGAATATTTTTGCTATGCACAAGCTGAATCAAGTTAATGAGGCATCTAACATTGCAAAAAGAACGTTGTCTATAAATAAATTCAGTCTGATTGGGATGTATTAGTTGTCTGATAATATTCTGTAGTCTACAGATGCTTTGGTGGAGTGTAGATTTCTTAAAAAAGAAAGGCCAGTGGAATTGCTTCTGTTATGGCTCCAGGTCATCTCTGGTAAATGACATTAAAAGAAAATTTTGCGGTCAGGATATTTCCAAAATAGTAGATTTAGTATAAGACAAAATATGTTCTTTAACTGAAATTTACCTGAACCTGGGAATTTTGGAGAAATCTCTCCTTACTCATTCACTTTTTTTCCATTGAAATCAGTCTGTTAAAGTGCTACTCATAAGCTATATACCTAAACTCTAGTGGCTAAGAAGAGAATATAATAAAAATCTCAGCTATTGCTCAGTGTAGCCCTATGACTTTGTGCATGTACTTATGCTTATTGTTGTTGAGAAGACTGGACTTTTATTATTAAGTATAGGTTATTTTTGATTAGCTACCAGATGTTTCCACAGAGCGGTATGAATCTAAGTCTTCCAATCAAATTAAAAGTTCAGGTTTCATGGAACTTTAAAAAAAAATAAGATTGTAGTAACTATAAATAGAATACATTATATCTTGGTTATTCCTTTACCTTCCCCATCAGGAAACACTTTAACTTTATTCATGTATTCAGATTTATAACTGTGAAGGGATGTTTATTTCATAATCTGAGAAGTATTGTTTGATTTATTTGCTTGTTTATTATCTCCTCTAATAGAATGACGTGAGGACAGATGCTTTGTCTTGCCCAGTGCATTATCTCCAGAACAGAAAAGTGTACCTGAGACATGATAGATGCTCAATAATATTGGCCAAAGGCTATGTAAGAGATGTGCCTTATATCGGTTTATTGCCTTGCAGCTCCAAATTCACCAATCAATACTAAGAAAGGCCAAATTCTGGGATATAAAAAGTCTAAATAAACTGGAAAGGATAAAAACCTTACAAAGTATCTAAATAAGTAACTTCGTAAGTAAGCATGGCATATAGGACATTGTAGTACTTAATAACAAAATCTGTTAAGTTCTTGGCCACAAGACACAGTACGTTGTTTTTCAATATACTAAACTGTGGGGGATTTGGAAATAGCAGCCATGTAGTGGATGGTGGAACGTGATGCCACAACCCACCTTTTGGAATGAAGGCCTTAGTCCCTCTGCAGCTGTGTGTGCTGTTAGCATCAAGCTCTCAACAGGCAGTTACCCAAAGGGAGGGATTGTTTTAGCTACATGAATATCCTTAAGGTCATAATTTTTACTGAGGCTGCCCCCATCGGGTGACTATTTGAAATGTGTGTATAAAGACCTGAACCATTCACTCTGTCTTGAAATAATTGTGAAGGACCATCCACAAAAAATCTCATAACGTTTTAAGTAAATTTACGATTTTGTGTTGGGCTGCATTTGGAGCCATCCTGGGCCTCATACTGCGGGCTCGCGGGTTAGATACCCCTGGAAAGTCTTTAATCAGTGTGCATTAGGGCTCAGTTTCTTCCTCTGCCCAATCAGCCTTCTATCTCTTTCTGTCTGCAGTGTGGATACCAAGAACACTCTCAATAAAGTTCCTGAACAATCGACAATGAGCAACAAGCCATTAGAGGGAAAAGTGCTAATTGACAGAGTTGGCATATATCCCTGTGAACTGCATTCCATTTTCCTGGATGTTGTATTTCTTTGATTGTTGTAAATTCTCTGCTCTGAATTCTTGAAATTTCCAAAAAATCTTGTGATGAAAGCTTGGTGTATTAGTTTTAGATTGCTGCCATAATAAATTACCACACACGTAGTGGGTTAAAACAATTCACAATTAGTATATAACAGTTCTACATGTCTAAGGTCTGGTTTGGCTCAACCACTAGCTTTGCTTCAGGTCTCAGGAGACCCAAATCAAGGTGTCAACAGGCCTGGGCTTTTATCTGGAGGCCCTGGGGAAGCATCTACTTCCAAGCTCATTCAGGGTGTTGGCAGAATTTAGTTCTTCGTGTTTGTATGGCTCAGGTTTTGCTTTCTTGTTGGTTGTTAGCTGGGAGCTGGTTCTTATGTCCACCCACATTCTTTATCACACTGCTTTCTTCATTTTAAACCAAGAGCACATTTAGTCCTTCTGGCATTCTGACTTCTGGTGCATCTTTTTTGACTTCAGCCAGAAAAAGTTCTTTGCTTTTAAGAACTCATGTGGTTAGTTTGTTCTCTATTTCAAGACCTGTAACCTTAATTACAACTGAAAAATCCTTTTGCATGTAATTTAACAGTCAGAGGCTGTAGATATTAGGGCACTGACATCTTCCAGGGCATTATTTGGCCTGCCACATAGGCTCAGTGGCCTACAGGTTCATTTTTAAGATAATGTATGTCTTGCAACCTTTTTAGTGATTTCTAAGACTCTCATGCTTTTTCCCCCTCTTTGATAAGGAATATGGCAAAGAAATATAGCCAAGTTACTAATCAAGATTAAGAAATTTCCAACAGGTGATAACTTAGAAAGCTCAATGGTATATGGGCTTTGCATCAGAGAGCTTATTGAGGATTTACCCTAGTAAACAAACAAGCAAACAAAAAAATAAAAGATGCAAAAATTATTAGCACACTCAAGGAATGTAATGAAAAGAAATCACAGTTTGACAACTATCCATTAAGCCAATAAAAAAATCAGTCCAAACTAGAATGAAGTTAGACTGATATAAAAAGAGTATCTTTTTGTCATATATTATTATGTTTAATCATTTTTTATTGTTTTTCTATTATAGTTGTTCTAATTTTTCCCCTTTGCCCTCCTCTGCCCATCTTACCCCCTACTTCCACTGTCAATTTCCACACTGTTGTCATGTCTGTGTGTCATTCATACACGTTCTTTGTTTAGTCCCTTCCCTTTTTTGCACCATTATCCCCTGCTCCATCCCCTTTTGTCACTTTCAGTCTGTTTCATGTTCCCATGCCTGTGGTTCTGTTTTGGTCACTAGTTTTTGTTGTTCATTAGGAAATGCAGACTGGTGCAGCCACTGTGGAAAAAAGTATGGGATTTCCTCAAAAAAATAAAAATGGAACTGACTTTTGACCTGACAATTCCACTGCTGGGATTATACCCTACGGATCACCAATTCAAAAGAACTTATGCACCCCTATGTTCATAGCAGCATTATTTACAATAGCCAAGTGCTGGAAGTAGCCCAAGTGCCCATCAGTAAATTAGTGGATTAAAAACCTATATTTACACACTGGAATACTCTACAACAGAAAAAAGAAGGAACTCTTACCTTTTAGCATGAGTGGAACTGAAGAATACTATGCTAATTAAATAAGCCAGTCAATGAAAAGAATATCTTTATAAAAGCACTATCCCAAATAATATGACTACAAAGCTGTGGATGATTTTAATAATAACTGGAAGATTTATGTATCTTTTGACAATAATAAAAGAAAGAAAATTAATTGAAGCCTCCAGGAAGTTTGAGGAAATAAAAATGTTCAGCAAGAAGTAATGTTTTAAATATGAAGCAAACTAAAGTACAGGGTCCAGCAGAAGTAATACCTGTTGAGTGTGGCTGATAGGATATTAATATGGGTATAATAATTTATAGTTTTAATGTGACCATTTCACCTAAAACGTCATGTGGTGTGCTGGTGTGTGATATTGTTGTGTTACAGAATTACATACTAATGATTTTGTAATAAAATATTTTGTAGTAAAAAGGGGCATTATTTGTGTTGGACCCTGCATATCATGATTTTGAGCAATTGTTGAAACAGGAGGGGAAAAAAGTTGACCCTGGGGTTTTTAATGTCCTAGTTTTATCTACAAAGCAACCTAAATAAATTTTCATAGTTATCATTGCACTGTATGGTATAGTGAATATGTATTTTACAGTAATATAGTAGCATACAATATTATATATAGAAAGTTTTTAGTTCCTATACTTGCATATTTATAATATTATACACATATATGTGTATTAAGATTTTTAAAACTTTCCCAAAAGAAACAAAAACACTAATTCAAAAATATATGTACACCCCCATGTTCATGGGGGCATTATTTACAATAGCTAGGACATGGGAGCAATCTAAGTGTCTATTGATAGGTGAATGGATAAGGAAGATGTGGTATATATGCCCAATGGAAAATTACTCAGCCATGAAAAATGAGGAAACTCTACCATTAGTGACAACATGGATGGACCTTGAAGGCATTATGCTAAGTGAAATAAGTCAGACAGAGAAGGACAACACAATCTTATCTCACTTATTATATGTGGAATCTAAAACAAAAACAAAACACCAACCATTAGAAAAAGAGATCAGATTTGTGTACTGGGGTGGGGGTGACAGAGGAAGGGGAATTGGAGAAAGGTGGTCAAAAGATACAAACTTACAGTTATAAGACAAATAAATACTAGGGACATAAGGTACAACATGAGAACTCTAGTTAACTGCTGTGTGATAGATATATAGAAAAGTTGTTAAGAGAGTAGATCCTATGAGTTCTCATTACAAAGAGATTTTTTTCTTTATTTATTGTGTCTATATGAAATGGTGGATATATTTTTTTAATTAATTTATTGTTGTTCATTTACAGTTGTCTGCATTTTCCCCCCACCACATCCCCCAACCCCAGCCAAACCCACCTTCCCCCCTTGCTTCCACCCTCTCCCTTGGTTTTGTCCTTGTGTCCTTTATAGTAGTTCCTGAAAACCCTTCCCCTCGTTGTCCCCTCCCCCCTCCCCTCTGGTTACTGTCAGATTGTTCTTAATTTCAATGTCTCTGGTTATATTTTGCTTGATTTTTTTGTTTTGCTGATTATGTTATTATATAAATCCCTTTAACATTTCATACAATAAAGGCTGGGTGGTGATGAACTCCTTGAACTTGACCTTATCTGAGAAGCACTTTATCTGCCCTTCCATTCTAAATGAAAGTTTTGCTGGATAGAGTATTCTTGGAAGTAGGTCCTTGCCTTTCATGACTTGGAATACTTCTCTCCAGCCCCTTCTTGCCTGCAAGGTCTCTTTTGAGAAATCAGCTGACAGTCTTATGGGAATTCCTTTGTAGATAACTGTCTCCTTTTCTCTTGCTGCTTCTAAGATTCTCTCCTTATTTTTAATCTTGGGTAATGAAATTATGATGTGCCTTGGTGTGTTCCTCCTTGGGTCCAACTTCTTTGGGACTCTCTGAACTTCCTGGACTTCCTGAAAATCTATTTCCTTCAGCAGCTTGGGGAAGTTCTCCTTCATTATTTGTTCAAATAAGTTTTCAATCCCTTGGTCTTCCTCTTCTCCTTTTGGCACCCCTATGACTCGGATGTTGGGACGTTTAAAGATGGCCTTGAGGTTCCTAAGCCTCTCCTCATTTTTTTGAATTCTTGTTTCTTCATTCTTTTCTGTTTCAATGTTTTTTCCTTTCTGCTGGTCCACTCCGTTGATGTGAGTCCCAGTTTCCTTCTCATCCCTATTGGTTCCCTGCAGATTTTCCCTCATTTCCTTTATATTATCCTTCATTTGTTCAAGTAATTGAGACAATTTTTCATCAAATTCTGTGAGCATCCTGATTACCAGTGCTTTGAACTGTGCATCTGATAGGTTGGCTATCTCTTCGTCATTTAGTTGTATTTTTTCTGGAGCTTTGATGTGTTCTTTCATTTGGGCCATTTTTTTTTCTTGGTGCGCCTGTTCCTTTAAGGGGTGGAGCCTTAGTGTTCACCAAGGCGGGTCAACTCACGTCGTTATTTTGTAATGCTGTCTGTGGGGGCGGGGCAACCCACCCCATTGTGTTGTGATGCAGCCTGTGGGGGCGGGTCTTGAGAGAACAGTGGCGCTTGCTCCTCTCTCTGCACTGCTACCCCCAAGCAAGTTGGGCCCCCCTGCGCTGGCTCTGTGTTGAGTGGGTGGGTCTGCACAGTTCCAAGTCCCTGTGGGTCTCCCCAACGAACCCTCCTGTGAGGCTGGGAGTTCCTCCTGCTGCCGCCTCAGCCCCCACAGGTGCCCTAAATTGGTGGTTTGAGGTCTCATTTCCCCGAGTTGGTGGGTTGCTGCTTGGTCCACTCCACTCCCTGCTTTTTCTCCCGGTTTATCTGTACTCACTGGGTCCGCGTGGGCCGGGTGCTGGCCGAGTTTTGGTCAGGCACGCCTGCTGCAGGTCTCTCCCAGCAGCTGCAGTGCTGCCAGTACCGCTCCACAAACCGCTGCCCTGCTGTGCACCGGGTGCTCACCGCCTGGCTCGCCAAGTGCTTCCCGCGCGGCTCCGCCCCACTTACCAGTCTGGATGAATGTGTCTTCTTTAACTCCTTGGTTGTCAGACTTCCACTCAGTTCGATTTTCTGTCAGAACTGGCTGTCTTTGTTTATTTAAATTGCTGTTTTTCCTCTTTTGGTTGTGTGAGGAGGCACAGTGTGTCTACCTATGCCTCCATCTTGCCGGAAGTCCCCTGAAATGGTGGATATTAACTAAACTTATTGTGGTAGTCATTTCACAATATATGTAAATTGAATCATCATGATGCTCACCTTAATCTTAAATAGTGACAGATGTCAATTACTTTCTCAATAAAACTGGAAAAAAATTGAACTTTTAATAAAAGGTAAATGCTACTATTTAACTATCTTCATTGGAAGACTGGGAAGATTTAAATAGGGTAATAAACTGTGAAAATAATAAACTGTAAAAAATTTACAAACAAAAAGTGAATTAGAGAGTTTTAAATGTCAAAATCAAGAATGTAGAGAAAGAAGACATGGCATAACTTAAGGAATTTACTTAATAATTCTGGTAGAGGCTGTTGCTCTGAAAGCCTTGATTTCTAGTTTGAAGTCTTAATTAGGGGAAATAAAACTTTTTGGTTAATTTTAGAAAGTGTTGACAAAATTAAAACAACATTATAGAGGTCAACAAACCCACAGTCTTATCAGCATCATATTTAAGAATGAAAGGAAAGTGTACCCATGAACTTTCATTGGGTGGTAATATGTGCCAATTGGAATACGAATGTATGGGATGAGGAAGGTGAAGAAAAGTTCAATCTCTTTCACTTCAACAGAAGTTGATGTTTGGAAACTTACCATGTTGGTGAATGAGATAAACACTAGCCTCTGAAAAAATAACATTAAATTATCTGAGGCAAGTGCCCACCTGAAATGTATTAAAAGTTAAACCACTGAATTTTTGTTTGTACTTCCACTTTTATTGAGATAGTTGACATGCAACATGGTATATAAGTTTAAGGTGTAACTTAAAGTATGACTTAAGGTTAAAATATAACTTAAGGTATGGCAACCACAGTAAGTTTTCTTAACATCTATTACCTCATACAATTATATATTTTTTCCTTTTGATGAGAACTTTTAGTATCTTTTAGCAACTATCAAATATGCCAAGCAGCAGTGTTAACTATAGTCATCATGTTGTATAATATATCCCCAGTATTTATTTATCTTATAACCCAATTATTTTGCAAGAATCCAAAACATTAACCACTCTTCCTTCTTTTGCTCATAACTTCTTTAAAATGAGAAGGAATAACATCAAATCATTGTGGGGGTGCTCTGCCCACAGAGCTCCCCCAGCCGCTGTGGATGAGAATAAGTCTAACAAGACATGATCTCCTTGGGGAGGAAAGGTAGCCAATCTGTTAGAGGAGAAGGGCCTTGAGCCTGTTCCTCAATGGGCTTTTATTGAGTTCAATTTGCATAGGAATACAGGGAAAGCTCATCAATCATTGTCAGGCAGTAATGATCAAACAATAGATAACATTCAAAGAACTATGAGGGATTATTCTGAGTCAGGGTCAGATAGTTAAAGGACCATAAAACTTTGGGAAACAAACTCATTTTATACTTGGACCCTTATCGTTTAAATTGAGGGTATTCACAGGATTTTATGCATTCTTTCCTAGGCCTGATTGCCCCTAGAAACCACCCATTCCAGCATAGGGCCACACCCACCTCTGGAATTGTTTTAGGCTTAAGTCAGGTAGGGGATGTGGGCAGCCAAGAAATTAGAAGACTTTTTACAGCTAGAATGAAGACTCAGGCTATGACAAAACTGAGGGGTGAGGTTCCAGCACCTCATTTCTAGTTTCCAAAGTCCTTCCCTGATGGCCCCTTCCCGACCATGCCTGTCTTAGGTTGTCCCTCCCTTGAGGAATCTTACCCATCATTGACTGATGGCTAACCAGTCATTCATCTAGGGCCAAGCAGAGTGAAGTAAAGGAGGCAGAGGCTGCACCCCTGCCGGGAAGATAAGCTTTTTCTCCTTAGTGGCTTATAGTCCTAAGTCCTTTTTACTCAGCTTTAGTCACAAGGGGTTACAGCTTCTGAAACCAGGCAGAGCAGTTCCCAACAAATCATAAAATTTTTGTTTGCAGTAGGGGAAGCTGATACCATAGTCTGCTGGTACAATGGTATTTTCACATAAGTCAGTGCTACATTTTTTTAACACAGAAAAGGCCTTGATGGCACATGCCCTGTGAAATTCTGACATCTCAATATTTTTCTCTCTTTTTAAAGTAATTAATATTGTTAAGATTTTTCCAAAAGAAGTTATTTATACGTTCTTGACTGAAGACAAGTCAGAACAGTTGTTGCTCAGTCAGATTATGACCTTCTGGAGGCTGGCCACTTATGTCTTAGTTTCCCAACTTGTCTTTGTGTAAAAATGCTCCAACAGCCAGCTTTCCAAAATCTCTATAAAAAGCACAACGATGAGGTGTGAAGTAAAACATACGTCTAAGGTAGTTTTTCTTTTTTCGGCATGTTTTTATTTAGCACTCTAGGACAAGTGGTCTTATAATTTTATGTTCCCTCTATTTTTGTCCAAAGAAAGAAATTATTTTAGTGGATATCAGCAATTGATATATAAAAAGGTACATAGACAAAATATGTTCTAAGCATATCTCTTCTTTCCTTCCTTCTCACTTCATGAATTCTTTGCTTCCTTCTTCCCACATTCTAAGACAAGTACCACAAACTCTTTTGTTCTTTTGTTTAACTAAGTATAGACTGAAGCCAATTTTTGTGTTTCCACTTGTGTTTCATTACTTTTCCTGGAGCACCTGTAGATAGAGGGATGAAGAAATACTAAGAATGGAGACAGAAAAAGGGAGAGAAGATGCATAGGAAATAGAAAGAAATGATAAATATGTGCAGTATGCAAAAACTAATTTAAAATCTGTGAGGCAGAGTCCTGGCTGGTGTGGCTCAGTGGACTGGGCACCAGTCCATGAACCAAAAGGTCACTGGTTTGATTCCCAGTCAGGGCACATGCCTAGGTTGCAGGCCAGGTCCCCAGTAGCAGTCATGTGAGAGGCAACCACACATTGAAGTTTTTCTCCCTCTCTTTCTCCTTCACTTCCCTTCTCTCTAAAAAAAAAATAAATAGAATCTTCAAAAAATCTTCGAGGCAAAGAATAATGGGTATGAGAGTTAGATTCGTTCTAAAAGACAGCATGTCTTCCGTTTACATACACAGGTTATTCAGAACTGCACTAGCATAAAGCTCCCTCCCCATCCATGAATTTTTGTAGACACCTTTGAAGTTTCTTACTAAACTATTTAACACCCCCAAATACTTTACCTGTTAAAGTATTTATCATTTAAAGTGTTCAAAGAGAACAATTACAAGTGATTGAAATTTAATTTAGTCAAATTTATGATATGTAAATTCTTTGAAGTTTCTTTATGTACCATTAGACTGCTCCAAAATAACTTGATCTTAAGTGTTTAGCATTTAAAGTGTTAACAGAAAAAAAAAGATTAAAAATTGAAGTTACTCAAATTATTGGATATATTATTTTAAAAACTCTGTGCGTTCTTCAAGCAGCACATCTGAACATGTTTCTTTAATACTCACACATATGTGCAGAGACTGTTTCCACCAAAAAAGAAAAGGGTGTAAAGTTTTCTTTGTTTTCAATGTAGTCAACTGTATTAGCCCACCTAAATTAGATAGTGTCAGGAGAGTGATGTAGGTACTGTGGGAGTGGTAGTGCATATGGCCAGAAGCCTTCAGAATCTCCACTGCTAGGCATGTGTGTGTGGGAGCCTCTACTTGATGCTGAGTTGGTCTGAGGAGGACTCCCTTTCCTCCATGTCTTAGAGCCTAATATTCTTAGGGTCTCTTTTAAAGTTTCTACATGCTCCTGGTCAACTTTTTATTGCTCAGGAAGTTATTTTGTTTGTCCTCTGTTCTATTTGGCTGTCGGATCCTATTCTATCAGTGTTAGAAAGACTACATCTTCTGTTCGTTGCTGGTGCTTCTGGGAACCTCAGTTGCTGTGATGTGAGATGACTTCCTGAGAATATTTCTGCTTCTGCTTCAGCAGAGATACAGTTTTTCTGATCCTGTGTTGTGCAATTTGTCTGGTAAAGAAATGCTTCATCATTAGGACCATGCTTTCCTCCTCTTCATCTAGGGTTGATCCCAGAGCATAATGACTTCTGCACCATTTAAACTATAGTTTAATCATGGTTTTTCTGCCTTTGCTGGCTCACAGGGACACTCTGATGTGAGTTTTGAGATTCATTTTCTCTTGGGTTAAATACATTTTCTACGTTGATTTTCTTAAAGATATGCCCTTGGCCACTGAACAGGTAGACTGGTGATAATGACTATTCTCTCTCTGACATTCAGACTTTCTGTTGGCACAATCTTGGTGGAAGCCCCAGCAAATCTCATAAATTTTTATGTATTAACCCATTCCCTCTATCTTGTCTCCCACAATCTAGGTGAGGTTGAGGGATTCTAATAATCCTGTTCTGGATAATAGTGATGGTGAAGAAATAGACTGGCCTGATGAGGGGAATGGAATAGAGAGGTTTTGGGAGCAGATAGCAAAGTAGAGGTAAGGGTGTGGTGAGGGTACTGTAGCCACAGATTTTGGAGGCAGTACGGACATCCCCTTGAAAAGATACAAAGTAAATGAGGTTTCACCCTGAGGGCAGATTTGTTTGTTAATTCACTGCCAGCATATAATTTCCAAAGGTTACGAAGTTTCTTAATATCTGCCTTATCATTGGTGTAGGCCTCAACTATGCTACTTTTTTCAGGGTTTTAAGTGTCCAAAACCTGAAACAGTGAGGTATCTTGGTCTCCACATCATGTTTAATTTTTTTCAAGTTTCTTTCTCTTTTTTTGCTGAGTCTTTGGTCCAAGAAACTGCAGGCTAATATTTTTAGAGGAATTTCTTTAGGTAGTTTGTTCTCATTGGATTTTTTCTGTATGATTTGAAAAACTGTAAGTCATGCTTCAGAGTTTCCAACCAGGCAGATGTTTCCTCCATTTCCATGGATGATGATGGACTTCCCTGAATCCTAGAATTCTCTTTTCTAATGATGGCCATACAAGAGGAGGTTTTTATTTTTTTAGCATTATTCTTGCTACAATAGTATGACTTTACTTATCCTGACTAGCTCTGCTTTCTAAAGATTGAAAAAATCACACTGGGAGTTCCAGGATGTTCAAAGAAAAAACAATCTGGAATAAGACCCCCAAGTGGAAGTTCTTGTTCCCTTGAAAAGTGGTCTTCACAATGAGTGTGCTGATAGCGCAGAAAGGAACTGGTAGGAACTTGGTATTTAACCCAGACTATAGGAAGATTCTTGACAAAATAGTTCTCAAACTGATAATACCTACTAAGGAGATATTTTTGCCTTTTTGTCTGTTGCATATGTTGTTATAATAATAACTGCAATTTCTGTGGCATATATTGTATCAAGTGTAGACTTAATGTGCATTGTTTATTATTCCCTACAATGCCAAAAGTCCATTCAACACCTACCAGTTCAGGTAAGGAGATTCGTGGATTTTTTCAGGATTTTAAAAATAACTTTATCAAGTTACAATTAATATATAATAAACTGAACATATTTAATGTGATTGACTTAGTAATTTTTGTTTTTCTTTTTTTAAGTAAGTCTGTGCTTTTTTGCTACTTGAGAGGAATGAAAAGGGAGGGCAGGGTGACCCTGATGCAGGGCCAGCCATGCTTCACTGGCTTACAGGTGATGGAGAATTCGCCCAGGTAGTGGACAATCATCTGGAGCTAGATTTCCACCTGGTTGAAGGTCTTCCCATTGCACACTGCCCACCACCTCTTCCAGGATGATGGTGTCCCACAGCTGCGTCTTCACCGCTGCAGGCTTCTCCATGGGCGGCGCTTCCTTCTTGGCCTTGCACAGGCGTCTTAGCATTGAGTGCAGCTTCCTCCACAGGCGGAGGTTCCTCCACCCCAGCGGCCTGGCACCTTAGAGCTGCATCAGCTGCTGTAGGATGAGTCAAGCAGATGGTGGAGATCCACACCATGGTAGGTGAACTTGCGGAGGGTCCACTACTTCTTCCACTCCACTTCTGCCATCTTGCCAGCTCTTTGGCAAGGGCCACCCACTCTGCTGAGTTGATAAGTTTTTTTTCTAATAGTCTTTTTTAAAGCATATTTTATTGATTATGCTACTACAGTTTTCACAATTTCCCCCCTTTTATCCCCCCTCTGCCCTGCCTACCCCCCCCACCATTCCCCGCCCCCACCTTAGTTCATGCCCATGGGTTGTACATATAAGTTCTTTGGCTTCTCTATTTCCTGTATTATTCTTAACCTCCACCTGTCTATTTTATGCCTACTAATTATGCTTCTTGTTCCCTGTACCTTTTCCCTCTACTCCTCCCCTTGCTTTTCCCACTGAAAACCCTCCATGTGATGTCCATTTCTCTGATTCTGTTCCTGTTCTAGTTGTCTGCTGTTTTTGTTTTCATTGTTTTTCTTTTTTTAAGCTTATTTGTTGATAGTTGTGAGTATATAAGTTTTAGCAAAGGAATGCACTCATGAAACCTTCACCTTCAAACTTTCACTATCAAAATAACACATCCATTGCTTCCAAACTTTACTTTGTACCATTTTTGAATCAAAATTTTCTTGCCTTGTAGCTTTTTTAGAAACTGAGAATTCAAGTCTCATAATTTTCCATTCAATTCCATGTTATCCAAGAGAGTATTGATTGAGCAAATGGCACAATACCGATGGAGGTAGCTAGACTTGAATAGGACTTACTCTACTGAGTGAAGTTTTGTCTGCTTGTGTCTTGAACTCAACTTGTCTTGTTCTTTCTTCTTTTTTGTAAGTCTTATTGTTCTTTCTCTTTTTGTTGCTGTAATTTTTCTTCTTCTGCACATGTTCTGCTTTCTCTTCCTCCTTTCTTCCTCTTCTTGCACTTTTTCCTCCTCCATTTTCTTCTCTGCTCACTTCTTATCCTCACCTTCTAACCTCTCCCCCTGCACCCCACAGTCAGCTAGCCCAGAGCAGCCGGAAAGATCATTTTCTATATTCTAAACTAAAAGAATAATAGATGCTCACATCTCTTTGAAAAAGGGAAGTTCAAAGTACTATACTTCCCAGAAGCAAGAACTCCTAACATTATTTTGAACAAATGGCATCGTTTTCTATACACAGTTTTGTAATGAGCTTTACTTGCTTTATATGTCAAGTATGCTTATCACTATACATAGACCTACCTGACTTCTAAATAGTTAATTTTTAAAATAGTTGCATAAAGGTCTATCAATTTTCTGTTATATAACTTTTTGAATTAAACAATGCTGCTACTAACATCCTTAAAAATATGTTTGTATACATATATTTAATGTATCCACTGGAACTAACTATTGCATAGAAGTAAAAGTGTTATAAAATTATTTTTGATAAATATAGCAGAATTTATCTAAAAGTGTTATAGAAATTTATACCATAGCAACAGTGTTTGAGAATAATATGTAATATTTTATCATTTAAAAAATAAAAATATTGAACTACATATGTTGAGTACACCACAATAATTTCAGTTAATATAAAATATTTTGAACCCTGAAAAATGTTCCTAACATTTACAAAAACAAACCAGCCAGAAACTTGACTTTAATAATGATTACATTTTTGAAAAGGCAGATGAGACCTGGGTAAATGTTTATAGTTGCACCCAATGTTGGAATTTGTTGGAGTGTTTTGATGGAACAAAATTAAGTTTTTTAAAGAAAAAGGCATTCTATAGGCAAGTTTTATGAAAAAATTTTAGTGGAAAAAAGGGATTTGAGCTTATGGAAAAGGGTTTTGTTTGGTAGCAATAGCTGAACCAAAAGTCAACCAAAAGAGTGAGACACATATGCCTGGAAGTTAATTAGTTCCTTGATACAATGGAAAATTTGACTGAATTGTCTGGGAAAGAAAACGATATACTTGGTATGTGGGTTTAAATTTTTCCAAAGCTTGTAGCAAATACTTAGAAATTCATATTTGGAACAAAAAGAAGTTGAAAGCCACTGTAGCTTTTAAGAGAGGGAATGATGTTATCCAAACAACACTTATGGAAGATTATTCTGGCAGCTGTGTTGGACTTCTTCAGTTGCCTTTCAGTTTATTGTCTGATTGCAAGTAGCATTTCAAAATATGGCAGAAGGAGCATTAGAGAAAATCTAAAATGTCTCATCTGTAAAAAGCTATAACATACTGGTATGTTGTATATATATTTTATTTTAAGACAAATTAATATTAAACATTTTGATAATGTGATTATAACCCATGCCCCTTAGAAGGAAGAAGTAACTCAGACAGTGTTTTTGCAAGTCATACTAAATCACACATATAATAAATAAATTATATTCTCAAATATGCTACAAATAGTGAGCAGTTGTCTGATATAGATGTCTTCTCCATTTGCAAAGCAGTGAAATTTCTTGGAATTACTGTGCATATATTTATTTAAAAGGAAATACTATAGGAGTAACTTTATTTCATTTGAGTCCTTCCCATACTTATGGTAATGACTGCTCTGAGTCTGGATAGGAATACAGTTTATGGAAGGCTATTTGATTAAATGTATTTACACCTTTAAGATGTTCATAGCAATTTGTTATGGGCTGAATTGTGCACCCTTAAAGATTTATATGTTGAAGTCCTAATCTCCCGTATCTCAGAATGTGACTGTATATGACAATGTAAGTGTGGGTCCTAATTCAATATAACTGATGACATTAGAAGGAAAGGAAATTTGAACACCAACATGCAACAGACTATGTGAGGATGCAGGGAGAAGATAGCCGCCTATCTATAAACCAAGGAAAGAATTCTAGAACAGATCTTTCCCTCTCAGCGCTCGGAAGGAAACAACCCTCTAACACTTTGATCTTGAACTTCCAGCCTCCCCAACCATGAGACAGTATTTCTGTTGGTAACCCCTTAGTCTGTGGTATTTTGACCACTTTATATCATTAGGAATGACATAAAATTCCATAGCAAGCTAATAAATACTATAACTAATTCCAAGTTCTGTAAATAAATAGAAATTCTGACAGATATTTATATGCAAAAATCAAAACTTAAAGCTATTTAGAATACTGAAAAATTAAATTACCCATGTATTCAATGATAGTGGGATGGTTATATAATTTCTGGTATGACTATGTAAAGCCATTAAAATAATATTTTAAAAGAATGCTTAATGATGTTGGAAAATGATCATGCAAAATATGTTAAGTGAAAAAGCAGTCAATAACATTGTGATTATATCTCCTATTTTCTTAAATGTTCACTTGTAAAAATTTTATATTTTGATCCTCAATGTCAATATCTGAAGTCCTTGGGAATACATCTGTTGTTTATTGTTACTGATTTGCACATGATGGCTCATTTTCTTGCATGCTTGGGGATCACTGATTAAGTTTTCATGTTGTTTGATCCTAATTTGTGAAAATCTTGGGTATCTCTATGCAACTAAAGCATGTGAGCATTCAACTTCTCCTATTAGAGCACATTGTATTTCTTTCTTTCTATTGTTGAAGCCTAAATTTCTTCACGGTACCAACTCTATCTTCTTTCCTACATTAAAGAGCATTCAATTATTTAGAATGGGATTACCAACATGAGATCACTTCAGTTTTTTCTAGAGTACTGTTCTAATATTAGAGTTGAAGTTTCAGATGCCCTTCTTAAAAGCAAGCTCCTGACGACAAGGAGACTATCAACCTGAAAATACTTAAGCTTCTTTCTAGAGCTACTAGCTAACATGAAGGCTCTTGAGGTTCAGCTCTCCTCCCTTGAGGCTTGCTGACTTTGTTGATGGCAGTGTTAATTTTGGCATTTTCCTTCACAGAAGCTTCTTAGTTCTCATTTGCTTGCTGACTCCTTTCCAGGTTCAGCAAACAGACATTTTTCCCCTATAGGGGAGTGCTATTAGAAATTCCCCATTTATTGTGACCTCAGCAATGCAGAGAAAATAAAGTTGTATGAAGTATGTAGTTTTTTTGTAGCAGGAAGTTTCTTTGGACTATTGTAGCCCATAATGAGTACATGGATTTGAAATGTGTATTTTATTTTATTTAAAAAAATATTTTATTGATTATGCTATTAGGGTTGTCCCCAACTTTTTCTCCCTTTTTTCCTTCTCCATCCTGCACTCCCCACACTCCAGCACACCCCCCCCCGCTTAGTTCATGTCTATGGGTTGCACATACAAGTTCTTTGGCTTCTCCATTTTTATACTATTCTTAACCTACCCCTCTCTATTTTATGCCTACCAATTATGCTTCTTATTCTCTATACCTTTTCCCCTCATTCTCCCCTTCCCTCTCCCTACAGATAACCCTCCATATGAATTCCATTTCTGTGATTCTGTCCCTGTCCTAGTAATTTGCTTAGTTTGTTTTCATTTTTGTTTTTAGGTTCAGTTGTTGATAGTTGTGAGTTTGTTGTTATTTTACTGTTCATAGTTTTGATCTTCTTCCTTTTCTTAGATAAGTCTTTTTGACATTTCATATAATAAGGGCTTGGTGATGATGAACTGCCTTAACTTGACCTTATCTGGGAAGCACTTTAACTGCTCTTCCATTCTAAATGACAACTTTGCTGGATAGTGTACTCTTGGATGTAGGTCCTTGCTTTTCATGACTTTGAGTACTTCTTTCCAGCCCCTTCTTGCCTGCAAGATTTCTTTTGAGAAATCAGCTGATAATCTTATAGGCACTCCTTTGTAAGTAACGCTCTCCTTTCTTCTTGCTGCTTTTAAGATTCTTTCTTCATCTTTAATTTTGGGTAATATAATTATGATGTGCCTTGGTGTGTTCCTCTTTGGGTCCCGCTTCTTTGGGACTCTCTGAGCTTCCTGGGCTTCCTGGAAGTCTATTTCCTTTGCTAGAGTGGGGAAGTTTTCCTTCATTATTTTTTGAAATAAGTTTTCAACTTCTTGATCTTCCTCTTCTCCTTCTGGCAACCCTATGATTTGGATGTTGTAATGTTTAAAGTTGTCCCAGAGGTTCCTCAGCCTCTCATTTTTTTGAATTCTTGTTTATTCATTCTGTTCTGGTTGAATGTTTATTTCTTACTTCTGGTCCAAATCATTGATTTGAGTCCCAGTTTCCTTCCCTTCACTGTCAGTTCCTTTTATTTTGCTGTGCATAGCCTTCACTTTTTCCTCTATTTTGCGATCATACTCATCCATTTCTGTGAGCATCTTGATTACCAGTGTTTTGAACTCTGCATTGGACAGGTTGTCTCTCTCCTCATCGCTTGGTTCTTTTTCTGGAGTTTTGATCTGTTTTTTCATTTGGGCCATATTTCTTTGTCTCAGTGCTCCTGTTAGATTGTAAAAGGCAGAGCATTAGGTATTTGCTGGGTAAGGCAACCCTCTTTGCTGTGTTGTGGTGCTGTATGTGGGGGAGGGGTCAGAGAGGGAACAATACCACAGCTCTCACACCACTTTCTGTTACTTCCCTTACTTCCCACAAATGAATTGCACCCTTCCTATGTTCATTCACAGATAGGTGGGTTTGTGTACATTCTTGAACCTCATGGACCTCTCCAAGGGACTCTCCTATGAGACTGGGAGTTTCTTCCACCTTTACAACCCCCACAATAATTTTACAGCCACAGGTTTTGAGTCTTTAGTTTCCCACACTGAAACCATGGCTTTCTTGGTCTATCTCATACCCTGGTTGTTCCTCCCAGCTTATCTGCCTGCAAATGTGGGAGCACCTGATAGGCCAGCACCCACCTCACCTGTGTGGTTCTCCAACTTGCTGCATGTCCTTTCCACCTGACTGTGCATCTCTGCCCCTCCTACCAGTCTGGATGAATGTTTCTTTATCTCCTAGGTTGTTGGAGTTCCATGCAGTTTGATTTTCTGGCAGTTCTATTTGTTTTTTCTTTTTAAATTGGTTATCTTTCTTTTGGTTATAAGAGGAAGTGAAGCATTTCTACCTACAACTCCACCTTGACTAGAACTCTGAAATGTGTATTTTAAATAAGCTCTTTCTCCATACTTTATTTATGCACACCAAAGTGTGATAATCAGTGATATAGATTAGACATAAGGAAGAATTGCATGTGCCAGCTATGGTTAGTGTTCCTGTCTGGCTGAGCCCCAGACTGTATAAGATAACATATTAAATGGAAAATGTGGATTAGGTTCAGGGGCTTGAAGGACTTTAAGTATAATCCTAAAGAGTCTGACATTTTTTGACTACAAAAAATAATAAAAGTGTTTTAAACAGAACAATTATATTAAAAAATCTGTGTGCTAGAAAAATAAATAAGTATTCTGAAAGAATGCTTAACAAAGATGGAGACCAGAGGCAGAGAGACCCATTAGAACAATGTTTCTTAACTTTGAATGTGCATTACAATTACCTTGAGAACTTTAAAAAGTTCTGATGTGTGCAGACACCGCTGAATCAGTAATTCCATAGTGCCACAAAGGTTGTAAACCACTGAGCTAAAAGGCTTTAGTGTATGTGAGACTTGATGAGGAAGGAAAGTAGCCAAGTCATCACCAAATACAAGGTCACCTATATCTTCTCCTGTGTTTTCTTTTAGGAGTTTTATAATTTTCCATTTTCATTTGTGTCTATGATCCATTCTGAGTTAATTTTTGTAAAATGTGTGAGGTCTGAGTCTAGATTGATTTTTTAAAAAAATACGAATATCTAGTTGTTCCAGCATTATTTATGGAAAATATCTTTTCTCTTTTAAAATTTCTTTAAATTTTTCAATTATAGTTGACATGTAATATCATGCAAGTTCAGGTGTACCATATCAACATAGTCATTAGACATTTATATTACTTATAAAGTGATTACTCAAAGAATCCTTTCTTTTTTTCTTTTTTCTTTTTTAATCTTCCCCTGAGGATTTGTTTATTGATTTAGAGAGATGGAGAGA
Organism: Micronycteris hirsuta; assembly: GCA_004026765.1. Classification (NCBI taxonomy): domain Eukaryota; kingdom Metazoa; phylum Chordata; class Mammalia; order Chiroptera; family Phyllostomidae; genus Micronycteris; species Micronycteris hirsuta. The sequence goes on from PVJI01011212.1 coordinate 25,412, forward strand.
GACATCAATGTGAGAAACATCCCTCATTTGCCTTCCATACTCGAGCCCTCACTGGGGATTAAACCCACCACCTAGGTATGCTCCTCGACTGGGAATCATACCCTCAACCTTTCAGTGTGCAGAGCAACACTCCAACAACTGAGCCATCCAGCCAGGGCCTACCATTCTTTCTTGATTAAATTGTCTTTGCTCCTTTGTCAAATAATTGTTGATTAGGTCTGTGTGAGTCTATTTATGTGCTCTCTATTATATTACATTTATCAATTTGTCTATTCTTTCACTAATATTGTGATATTTTGGCCAATGTAGCTTTATAGTAAGTCTTGAATTCAGGTAGTGTGAATCCTCTGACTTTTTTTCTTCATTATTGGATTGGCTATTCTCGGTCTTTTGCCTTACAAAATAATACAATTTTCTGGGTTTTTGATTGAGATTGTGTTGAATTTATAGATCAAGTGAGGAAGAACTATGATCTTGACAATACTGAGTTGTCCTATGCATGAAGCTGAAATATCTCTCAATTTATTCAGATCTTTTATTTCTCTCTACAGCATTTTGTAGAGTTTCTCATACAGATTTTATACCTTTTTAAAAGTTTTAGAGCTGTGGTTTTTTTTGAAGTGCTAATAAAAGTGGTGTGTGTTTTTAATTTTAAATTCTAATTGGTCATTGCTGGTACATGAGAAAGCAATTGACTTTTGTATATCAGCTTTGTATCCTGCAACTTTGCTATAATGTGTTGTAGTACCAGTAGTTTTTTTATAATGTCTTGTTAGTACCAGTCGATTCTTTGAAATTTTCTAGACAATCATGTTACCGGTGAACAAAGACAGTTTTATTTCTTCCTTTCTAATGTGTATACCTCTCGTTTCCTTTTCTTGTCTTATTGTGTTATCTTGGACTTTAAGTATGATGTTGAATAGGAAGGAATTGTGAGAGGGAACATTCTTGTCATGTTCCCTATCCTTGTATGAAAGAAACTAGTTTCTTACCATTAGGTATAATATTAACTGTAGCTTTAAAAAATTCTTTATCAAGCTGAGAAAGTTATTCTCTATTCATATTTTTCAAAGAACCAACTTTTTATTTTATTGATTTTCTGTACAATTTTCTGTGTTTTATTTATTTATGCTCTAATTTTCATTACTTTCTTCTACTTGCTTTAGACTTATTTTGCTTTTTAAAAATTCTATTTTTCTTAGGTGAAAGCTTAGATTATTGACTTTTTATTTTAATTCTCTTCTAATGCATGCACTCAGCACTATAAATGGTTGCATTACACAAATTTTGCCAAACTGTATTTTCAACTTAAATTTTGAATTTCATTTTACTACATTCATGTATGCTGAAAAATGTAGAGTCTTTAAAATGTTTCTCTTTTTATAACTGATCTGATTTTTCTATGCCATCTTATCTTTGCTGGATGCTGAACAAAAAATTAAAAAAAAAGTCGTATATTATTCAAATCTATGAACTTCATCAATGAACTTCATCAATTCAAATAATTTAATTAGTTTTTTTAAGTGTATGCTTTATTTCTGACTTGTTGTTTCAGGTAGATGCTGATGTTTACTAATCTCTTAGAGGCAAACTTTTCTTCTGATGTTGGAGCCTAGGATTATTAGAACTGCTATAGGAAAGACCTCTTGTCTTAGAATTCTCTGAATCTTCTCTGGATCATCTGGGAATGGTTTGTCTAACCTTTTCTCTGGACTAGGGCCTGCTGAGAGCCCAAATGGGGCCATTCTTGGGCATTCCTTCAGCCTATGTGACTGAATCCTGCCACTGCTATAACTCATGTTCAGGTCTCGGCTTGATCAGGATCTACTATTTCTTCGTGACTGAACCACAGCCCCTCTTCAGGTTTGCTAGTGTTGTAGACCTCTCCAGATCTGTGTCACATCCTCCAGGCAGTTCCTGGTCTATGTTCTAAGGTTATTTTGAATCTCTCCACATAGCCCCACTTGTATGTATTGAAATATAAATTCAACAATTTTTTTTGCCATAAAAAAGTTATGGTTCCTGAAGACCCTCAATAGAGGACACATGGCCAGAACCAATGGGGAGGAGGGAGGCAGGGAAGCGAGGTGGGGTTGGAGGGGGTGGGGAGAGGGGAGAGGAGAGGATGAAGACAACTGTAATTGAAAAACAATAAAGTAATTAAAAAAAGTTATGGGAAATCCTGATACTTTTCATGTTATGCAGTAGCTGAGAACAACTCTTCTCTATTTCCATGCAGTTCTATGAATTTTTGTCTTTGTTGTGGATATCTCCACTGTCATGAGGACAGCTTCAATTCCATTTCTTCCCAGATGGAATGTTGGGTACAAACTTGAGAGAGGTTGGATGGCTGATGCCATCTGTAGAACCTATATTTCAGTATTTTATATGCTGATATTTTAAAGAGCATAATATATTTTAAAAATTAATATGCTTTTCTCAGTTCATCTAATATTTGAACTCTTTCTAAAAAAAGGAAAGAGGAAGACCCTTACCTGACTACCTCCTCTGTCTTGCTTTGTCTCCTTCTTCATCACAATCCAGTTTTTGCAGAAGGGAAAGATGTATTTTTAGTTCCCTGTCCCTTATATTAAACTCTGTGGCCAAACCGGCAGGCCTGTCCCTTGGAAAGTCAAGAGATTAAATAGAAAAATAAAAAAAAAAAAGAAACTCTCTCTTAAAGCTATGGTTTTAAAATTATTGATATTTTAAACCTTGAAAATTGTTTTAAAAGATGTTTTGGAATTTTACATTTTATTTTAGATTTCATAGATGAAAAATTTTCCTTCTCTATGCATTTCTTTTACTGTAGTTCTTAATAGCAGAGCCCAGTGACTTAGTACTTTGTAGATTGTAGGCCTTGGTTTGGATTCACTATTTAGGTAATTTTTTGTAAGTTGTTTAACCTCACCAGCATTCATGTTTCTCATCTATAAAACAGGAATATTAATAGGATCTATTTCCTAGACTAATTGACATATATAAAGCACCAAGCAATACCTGTACTTACCAATGACAATAATTTTGCTAATGACAAAAAATTGTAACAGAGTTTATCAGACAAAACCTGTGAAATCTACTTAAGATAATTTCTCTCTAAACTTGGAAGAAATCTACAAAAATTGAATAAAAAATTATTAGATCCATATCTATAAATCTAGTAGGAAAAATGCCATACAGTTAATGTGGTTTGTTCATGTCATTTGGTCTTCACATGGCCCATTTTAGCCGTATGTTAAAAGAAGTGCCCTTAGAGACTAGATCAAGTTTTCTTATTTAGCTTCCTAAAGCAGGAACCTAGCCCAGCTGGCATTCTGGGACTCCTTCCATCTTTGGTTTGACTTGATGATTCAGTGAAGTACATGCTGTTCTTGCCTCAGAAGTAGCAGTGCTAATTCCTTTATGCCAAATACTTTCACAGGAGCTTAGGCTGAATTCCCTTGATGACTGCTTATTGCGGAGTCACTGAGGCAGCTGATGGAAAAGTCCATGTCGATCCTTTTGAGTTCTGTGCCTTTGGAAAACAGTGTGTGTTGTTCTGCATTTCAGAGAAGCAAGTAACATGGTATAAAACTACTAAGGAATTTCCATGTATTCTTCCTGTCCTGAGTAAGTTTTGTTGTATAGTTGTTCTACTATACTCTACAGTCCCTGATCCTTTTATTCTTTTAAAAATTCCAAACCTGAGTAGCTTTATTTCTCTCTCTGTTGTAAACTGTAGAAGAATGTCCCAGTATAACCTGTAACTGTTTTTTTTTTGTTTTTCTTCTAAGCATTATTTTTTCTACTGCAAGAGGATATACAGGGTATTTAGATTCCTCCTTGGTTCTCATCAGCTAATCCAAAACATGCCTCATTTCAAAGATAATGCTGTGCACATCTTCCAATAGCCATTCCAAGAGTGTATTCATTCCACAAGTGTTTATTGAGTACTTATTTTGAAGCAAGAGCTGTTCTAAGTGCAGGGAAACAATAGTTCACATGATAAAATGCCTGTCTTCTGCAGCTGATATTCTACTGAATAGGCATAATATGCACTAACTAATAAGATACATATTTTGATAGTGAAAATTACAATGAAGAAAATGAAGCAGGGATGATGCCTGGGTAAAAGGAGGCCTCTTTAGGTAAGCTGGACTCTAAAAACCTCTGAGATCTGAAAGATAAGGAGCCAGATATATGGATGTAATTATCAAAAGGGAAGTATTGCAAGAAGGGGAAACTGTAAGTGCAAACATACTGTAGTAGGAATGATCTTAACATACTACAGAAATATATGTGTCAATGTGGAGAAAATGAGTAGAAAAGTACTGAGGTTTCAGATCTTATATGGCTATATAGGTAGACTTGATACAGAATCAGAAGGCTTTAATTCTAATTGCAATAGAAAGCTATTCAACTGTTCCAAGCATGTGAGTGGCATAGTCTGATTGTTTTTTTTTACAGCTTACAAACTTCTTTTTGTCTTTTTAAATTAAATTTATTGGGGTGACATTGGTTAATTAGATTATATGGGTTTCATATATACAATTCTATGAGACATCATCTGTATATTTCATTGTGTGCCCACCACCCACCATCAAATCTTCTTCCACCACCATATATTTGATTCCTTTTACCCTTTTCTACCTGTCTACCCCCTTCTGTCTGGTAACCACCACAGTATTGTCTGTGTCTATGAGTTTTTGTTTGTTTTTCTTATTTGTTCATTTGTCGCTTTCAGTTTTATATCCAACGTATAAGTGAATCATATGGTTCTTAACTTTTTCTGTCTGACTTATTTTACTTAGCATGATATTCTCAGGAAACGTCCATGTTGTCACAAATAGCAGTATTACATCTTTTACCATGAAGTGAGTAGTATTCCATCATATGTGGGTACCACATCTTCTTTATGCAGCATCTTTATCCAATCATTGTATATATTTACTATATAGTCTTCATCCAATCATGTCTCTGTTTCTCTTGCACATGTGCATGCAATACTTTGATGTTTTCATATTTTTCATTAGCAAAATTGAGGATTATTTCCTCAGGTAATCTTAGATTTACCATTTCGAGGGTTTATCTACAATAATTTGAATTGAAAATATTTCAGTTCTTTAATTCAATAGCCTAAAATTAATCTTGCATACAGCCTTTAAAAACTTATTTTACATATAATCATTAACATAATTTCTGTCAATTATTGTTTTTATAGTGCTTCTTCAGCCCTTTTCTGCTCACATCCAATGCTTTTTAAACAAGTACATCTCAATCCCACTCTGGTAAAGAGTGCTGGCTGTCTATCGCATATTCATTATTTTCTTTACTACATAAGTGATTTGTTGGGAATGGTAATATGACTAGTAAAAAACTACAGGAACAGCCTCCCTTGTAGTTCGCAGCATGATATGGTTCAAAACAGATATAACTGGAAGTCACAAGGTGAGTTTGTAATAAAAGCTCCTCAAAAGGGAAGGGAAAATGGCAAAGTCACCTCTTCCTCCTTCTCTTTCCATTGGCCTGGAATACAGTCCCAATACCTGTTGGCTGAAAACTATTGTGATTATGAATTCTAGAGTTTCACACTGTATCAAAGAGCAGAAAGAGAAAACCTGGGATGTTGATAATTTGGAGTTTCTGATTCATAGCTCTCAGGACTGAAACTGTTTCTAGCTGATGCATATGCTTTTATGATCATGTGCCAACTAATAATACACTCATGCTTTTTCATAACTAATTAATTTTTATTCTTCTGTGTGGAATCTTTGATGCAGGCAAACAAAAGTCTTTCCATTCTCTGAACATTTTACGTATATGTGTCTGCTCCCTTGCCTTTGACACATGCTATTTTTTTTGCCTCTAGATCTTCATCACTATGTGGAGAGATCATAAAGACAGGCACAATGTTTGAGTTCTTTGCCTATCAATCAAGTTCTGAACATAGTGCCTTGCACATAGAAGGCCTTCAATATTTGCCCCTGCAGTATTTGTTGAGTGATATTTAATTTCCTTCTTGTTAGCCTATTTAGTCCCTCTCCTTTAAATTAAATAATTATTAATTACTTCAAAATCTGGCTTAAAACTAATTTTATTTTTTAAAAGATCTTATTCATTTGTTTTTTAAAGAGGAGTAGGGAGGGAGAAAGAGAGTGAGAGAAACATTAATGTGTGGTTGCCTCTCACATGCCCCCCACTGGAGACCTGGCCCACAACCCGGGAATGTACCCTGACTGGGAATTGAAGTGGTGACACTTTGGTTGTGAGGCTGGCACTCAACCCACTGAGCCACACCAGCTAGGGTGAAAAACTAATTTTCTCTGGAAAGATTTCATGGTCATTTCCACCTGATAATGGATCATGGCTTCACTTGACATTATCTTGGTACTTATACAACTCTTGATTAATAAAAGTGACCATCTGAATCTTCCTGATATATGCCCCAGTTCTCCAATATATATTGAAATATTCTGTAGGCAGGAATCCATACAATGATCTGATATAATGCTCTATTATGAAGTAAGAGCTCCTCTCATATAATATCTGACATAATGTGTTATGAGGTAAGATTCTAATAAATACTTTTTTTGATTTTAGAACATTTAATTTATTTATTTTTGATTTTTTATTGTAATTCTATTACAGTTGTCTAATTTTCTCCCCTTTTCCCTCCTCTTCCCAGCCTACCCCTCACTCCCACAGTCAATCCCCGCACTGTTGTCCATGTTCATGGGTCATTCATATATGTTCTTTGACTAGTCCCTTCCCCTTCTTCCCATAACCACCTCTACAGCTCCCTCTGGCTGCTGTCAGTCTGTTCCATGGTTCTATTTCTCTGGTTCTGCTTTACTCATTAGTTTTTTTTTTTTTTGGTTATTTAAAGAAAACTAATTAAACTAATTAAAAACTAATTAATTAGATACCTCTTATAAATGAGACCATATGGTATTTGTCTTTCACCGACTGGCTTATTTCACTTAGCATAAAAATCTCTAGTTTCATCCATGCTGTCACTAAAGTTAGGAGTTCTTTATTTTTTTCTCTTGCACAGTATTCCATTGTGTAAATATACCACAGTTTTTTGATTTACTCATCTACTGATGGGCACATAGGCTGTTTCCAGCACTTGGATACTGTAAATAGTACTGCTATGAGCACAGTAGTGCATAGGTTCTTTTGAATAGGTGTTTTGGGATTTTTAGAATATATTCCCAGCAGCAGAACCATTGGGTCAAAAGGCAGTTCCATTTTTAAGTTTTTGAAGAAATTCTATTCTGTTTTCTGCAGTGACTGCACCAGTCTGCATTCCCACCAACAGTACACTAGGGTTCCATTTTCTCCACATCCTCTCCAGCACTTGTTGTTTGTTGATTTATTAATGATAGCCATTCTGATAGGTGTGAGGTGATATCTCACTGTGGTTTTAATTTACATCTCTTTGATGGGTAGTATTGTTGGGCATCTTTTCATATGTGTATGGGCCATTTGTATGTCCTCCTTGGAGAAGTATCTATTCAGGTCCTTTGCCCATTTTTTAATTGGACTATTTGCCTTCCTGGTGTCAAATCGTTTGTCTTTATATATTTTGGAGAGTAAATCCTTGTGTGATGTATGATTGACAAAATATTCTCCCATACAGTTGGTTCCCTTTTCATTTTGATGATGGTTTCTTTAGTATGCAACTTTTTAATTTGATGTAGTCCCATTTGTTTATTTTTTCCTTTATTTCCCTTGCCCTAGGAGATCCCTCAGCAAAAGTATTGCTATGTGAGACATCTGAAATTTTACTGCCTATGTTTCCCATTAGCACTTAAACTTATATTTAAGTCTCCTAACCATTTTGAGTTTATTCTGATGTACGGTGTCAGTTGGTGATCTATTTTCTTTCTTTCTTTTGTTTTTTTTGCATGTACCAGTCCAGTTCTCCCAACACCATTCATAGAAGAGTCTATTTTTACTCCATTGTATGTTCAAGCACCCCTTGTCAAATATTAACTGCCCATAGAGATATGAGTTTATTTCTGGATTCTCTATTCTGTCCCATTGATCTCTATCTGTCCTTATGCCGGTACCAGCTTTTTTCGATTGCAGTGGCCTTGTAGTATAGTTTTATATTATGTACTGTGATCCCGACAATGTTATTCATCTTTCTCAAGATTGCTGATACTATTTTGGTGGGTTTTGGTTCCTTATAAGTTTTTGGAGTATTTGTTCTAGATCTGTGAATATGTCATTGGTATTTTAATAGGGATTCCATTGAATCTATAGATTGCTTTGGATAGTATGGACATTTTAATGATGTTAATTCTTCCAAAACTTAAACAAGGTATATGCTTCTGTTTATCTGTATCTTCCTCAATTTCTTCAGTGTTCTATAGTTTTCCAAATATAAGTCTTTTACCTCTTTGGTTAAATTAATTCCTAGGTACTTTATTTTTATTGTTGCTATAGTAAATGGAGTTTTTTTCTTAGGTTCTCTTTCTGATAGTTCACTATGGATACAAAACAATGCCATCAATTTCTTTTTTTTTTAATTTTTTAAAAATTTATTTATTTTCAGAGAGAGAAGGGAGGGAGAAAGAGCAATGTACGGTTGCCTCTCACATGGCCCTCACTGGGGACCTGGCCCGCAACCCAGGCATGTGCCCCAACTGGGAATTGAACCGGGACCCTCTGGTTCCCAGCCCGCACTCAATCCACTGAGCTACACCAGCCGGGCTATATCAATTTCTGAATATTGACTTTGTATCCTGTTATTTTGTTGAATTCACTTATTAGGCTGAGTAATATTTTGGTAGAGCTGATAGGGTTTTCTATGTATATTATCATATCATCTGAAAATAATGACAGTTTTACTTCTTCCTTCCCAATTTAGATGCCTTTTATTTATTTTTCTTATCTGATTGCTGTGGCTGGAACCTCTAGTATCATGTTGAATAAAAGTGGTGAAAGCAGACACCTTTTCTTGTTCCTGATTTTGAAGGAAAAGCCTTTTGTTTTTGCACTTTGATTTTGATGTTGGCTGTAGGCTTATTGTATATGGCCTTTATTGTGTTGAGGTATTCTCCCTTTATTCCTAGTTTTCTGAGTGTTTTTATCATAAGGAGTATTGATTTCATCAAATACTTTTTTAAAATCCATTGATATGATCATGAAGTTTTTTTTTTATTGTTGTTGTTCAAGTACAATTGTCTCCATTTTCTTCCTACCCCCCTTGGTTTTGTCCTTGTGTCCTTTATAGATTTTCCCAAAAACCCTTTCCCCTTTTCCCCCCATTATCCTCTCCCATCTCCCCTCTGGTTACTGTCAGTTTGACCATAAAGTTTTTGTCCTACATTTTGCTTAAGTGATGTGTTATGTTTATTGATCTGCAAGTATTATATCATCTTTACATCCCAGGAATAAATCCGGCTTGATTGTGGTGTACGATCTTTTAATGTATTGTTGGATGTAGATTGTCAGTGTTTTTTTTTTTTTTTTTTTTAAGGATTTAAGCATCTATGTTCATCAGAAATACTGGCCTATAATTTTCCTTCTTTGTTTTGTCTTTACTTGGTTTGGAGATAAGAATAATATTGGCCTTATAAAAAGATTTTGGGAGTCTCTCCTCTTCTTGATTTTTTTGAATAGTTTGAGAAGAATAGGAGTTAGTTCTTCTTTGAAAGTTTGGTAAAATTTGCCTGTGAAGCCACCTGGTCCTGGACTTCTGTGTCCTGGAAATTTTTTGTTTACTGCTTCAATTTCACTAGTTGTTATCAGTATATTCAGGCTTTCAGCTTCCTCTTGATCCAGTTTTGGAAGATTGTATGTTTTTAGAAATTTATCCATTTCATCCAGGTTGTCGAATTTCCTGGCATATAGTTGTTCACAGTAATTTCTTACAACCCTTTGTATTTATGTGATATTTGTTGTTACTTCTCCGCTTTTGTTTTGTAAATAAATTTTATTTATTTGGGTCCTCTCTCTTTTTTCTTGATGAGTCTGGTGAGAGTTTTGCCAATTTTGTTTATCTTTTCAGAGAAACAGCTACTGGATTTATTAATCCTTTGAATTGTTCTTTTAGTTTCTATGCCATTTAATTCTACTCTGATCTTCATTATTTCCTTCTTTCTACTTGCTCTGGGCTTTGTTTGTTGTTGTTCCTCTCGTTCTTGTAGATGTAGGATTTGGCTGTTTATTTGAGATTTTTCTATCTTCTTTAGGTTGACCTGTATTGCTATGAATTTTCCTCTAAGAATTGCCTTTGCTGTGTCCCTTAGGTTTTGGGTTGTTGTTTGTTCATTTTCATTTGTTTCCAGATAATTCTTGATGTCTTCCTTGATCTCATTGTTAACCCATTCATTATTTAATAACGTTATTCGTATGCCAGTATTTGAGTATTTCTGAGTTTTTCCTTGAAGTTTGTTTCTTGTTTCAAGCCATTGTGATCTGAGAAGATGCTTAATATGATTTCAATTTTCTTGAATTTGTTGAGGCTTGTTTTGTGTCCTACCATATGGTCTATATTTGAAAAAGATACATGTGAATTTGAAAGGAATGTATATTTTGCTTCGTTGGGGTGAAGTGCTCTGTAAATATCAATTAAGTCCATTTGATCTAGTTTGTTGTTCAATGCCACAATATCCTTGGTAATTTTTTGTTTGGACTCTCTATCCATTGTTGACCATGGGTTGTTAAAATCTCCTATGATGACTGTGTTCCTGGTGATCTCCTTAAAGTCCTGTAAGATTTTTCTTATGTATTTAGGTACTCCTATGTTGGGTGCCTATAGTTTATAAAGCTATATCCTATTGTTGGACAACTCCCTTAAATATTATTTAGTGACTTCTTTGTCTCTTGTTATGGCCTTTGCTTTGAATTTTATTTCATCTCATGTAAGTTTTGCTACTCCAGAATTTTTTTCATGTCCATTCATTGAAATATTTTTCCATCCCTTCACTTTCAGCCTGTGTATATCTTTTGTTCTGAGGTGGGTCTCTTGTAGATAGCACATATATGGGTTGTGTTTTCTTATCTATTCAGCTACCCTAGGTCTTTTTACTGGAATATTTAATCTACTTACATTTAAGATTAATTTTGATAGGTATTTATTCATTGCCATTTTTTCCTTTTGTGTCTGTGTTCCCCCCATTTATTTTTCTTCACCTTCTTAAAGCAGTCCCTTTAGCATCTCTTGCCATGCTGGTTTGATGGAGACATATTCTTTTAGCCTTTTTTTGTTTGGGAAACTCCTTATCTTACATTCCATTTTATTTTTTTATTTTATTTTTTTTTAATTTTTTTTAAAAATTTTCTTTATTTATTTTTAGAGAGAGAGGAAGAGAGGGAAAAAGAGAGGGAGAGAAACAGCAATGTATGGTTGCCTCTCACATGGCCCTCACTGGGAACCTGGCCTGCAACCCAGGCATGTGCCCTGACTGGGAATCGAACCGGGACAGTTACATTCCATTTTAAATGAGAACCTTGCTGGGTAGAGTAGTCTTGGTTGTGCATCTTTGCTTTCCATTACTTGGAATATTTAACGCAATTCCCTTCTGGCTTGTAGTGTTTCTGTTGAGAAATCTGCTGATTGCCTTATCAGAGCTCCCTTGTATGTTACTAATTGTTTTTCCCCTACTGTCTTTAAGATTCTCTCTTTGTCTTTAAATTTTGCCATTTTAATTATGATGTGTCTTGGAGTGGGCCTCTTTGAGTTCATCTTGATTGAGGCCCTCTGTGTTTCCTGGACTTGCATGACATTTTCCCTCACCAGGTTAGGAAAGTTTTCTGTCATTATTTTTTCAAATAGGTTTTCTATGCCTTTTTCTTTTTCCTCTACTTCTGTAATCCCCATGATGTGAATATTGTTACATTTCATGGTGTCCTGCAGCTCCCTTTAACTATTTTTGGGTTTTTTTTTTTAGTCTTTTTTCATTTTGTTGCTCTGACTGGATCTTTTTTCTACCTTGTCCTCCAACTCACTGATTCAATCCTCTGCTTTATGTAGCCTGCTTTTAATTCCTTCTACTGTATTCTTTGTTTCAGATAATTGTATTTTTAATTTTATCCTGGTTATTATTCAGTTTGTATGTCCTTTTTCATGCTGATGTAGTTCTCACTAAATTCCCTGTACTTCTCACTGAATTCCTTTCACATTCTTGTAACCATTACTTTGAACTCTATGTATGATAAATTGCTTTCCTCAATTTCATTTAGTACACTTTCTGGGAATTCCTCCTTTTTTCTTTTTGATTTGAGTTTCTTTCTTTGTCTCCCTATTTTAGGTGGCTCCTTTTGTTTGCTTCTGCATATTAAATTGATCTGCTTTCATTCTTTGTCTTTGTAAGGTGACTTTCTGTGGTAGAAGTCTTGTGAGACTCAGTGGTTCATTCTCCTTGAACTCCTGAGCTGTAAACCCTAAGGATACCCTTTATGTAGTTTACGTGGGTTCTTTTGTTTTAATTTGGTTTTGGTTGTTGTTGGCTCATGTTTTGGTGGGTTCTCTCCTCTGGCTGGCTGACTTAGAGTCACAATCCCTACCATGTCTTGCATGCTGTTGTACAAGAACTGCCAGAACAAAGCAAAACAGCCCAGGAAACAACACCCACACCAGCAAAAATATCCCCCAATCACTACTGTGATATCACAACAAATGAGCTAAGATTTATAAAGGTGGAAAGAGAATCAGAATATTACACAAAGGAAATAAAAATATGTGGTGACTAATGAAAAGAAAAATGCTTATGAGAAGGCAGGGGGAGGAGAAATAATAAGAAAAGAAAATAAAAACAAGGCAAAGGAAAGGAAAAAATAAAATTTATAACAAATAAAATAAGGAGGGAATAGGGTAAACTGGAGTAAGGAAAGAGAGGGGTACAATATGAGGTTTGGAGAAGAAAATAATGAAAACATATGAAATCAAATTGAAAAATAACCACTGAAACGATATCCATGACAAAGAGCAAAGATTAATAAAGGTGGAAAGATAATAATAATATTATAAGAACAAAAAAGATAGAAAGGAAAATAAGCCTGTGAGATGTCTAAAGGAAATAAAACTGATTTTGAGAGCATAGAGGGAGGAGAAATAATAACCGTAAGGTTTAGAAACCAGACTAAGAAAGGGAGAAAATAAAATTGAAAATGATAATAGGGCAGGGCAGGAGGAAGAAAGAATTAGGTAGGACAGAAGAACAGTAAAATATGAGACTTAGTATAAAAATATTTAACTACTAGGGATGAAATTGAAGAATTGCAACAACAACCTCAATATCAGAGAGTGAGGAATAGAAATTTAATGTAGAAAGGCAAAAGATAAAATTTAAAATAAAAATAAGAAAGAGAAGTATGAAGGCAAAATAGAGTAGGAGAAGGGAAGAGTAAAATATGAGATTGGAATGAAAACAAAACAACAAAAATGTATATATACACGGTCTGGCAGAAGTAACACCTGCTTGAGTGTGGTTGGTAGGGTAATAATATTGGTGTAATAATTTATTTTAATTTGAACATTTCACCTAAAATGTCATATGTTATGCTTGGGTATGATACTGTTATACTACAGAATTACACACTTAAGATTTTGTAATAAAAAAAGGGGAGCTATTTGTGCTGGATCCTATATATAAAATATAAAATAAAAAATAGTGAAATAATAAGAACAAAATAAAAGATAAAAAAATAATGTTTAAAAGCTATGCAGAAGAAAAATAGTGCAGATAATGAAAAGAATGAGGTGGAATTTATGTCAGCAGAGTCTAGTAATGTAGTGTTTGTTGGCCTACTGTGTTTTCCTTCAGGATACATCCCTGATGTCAGCTGGTGTCCCAGTCTAGATTTAGGCAGCCTATTAGAGGCTACAAGTGATCCACAGTTTGTGGCTGTTTCTTTCAGGGCTGGCTGGTCCTCGCTGTTCTTCCTTGCTGGCTTTGTATCTGCATAAGGCCCAGGGGTGGTTCATCTATTACCCAACAGCATCACATGTACCACCTTCACCTGACTCCCTCTGGTGGGATCAAGAGGGTGGGGTCCCTGGATCACCCTCTGGGAGGTGCTGTTCAGCCTTCAGGGAAGGTTGTTTCTCCACCCCTGCACCACATGTCTTGGCCTGTCCTAGAATATTTGTAATAATGTATAGATTCTGATGAATTAGCTGTTTGTTTCATTTGAGGAGCCAATCCGTGTAAAAGGGTCGGCTCTTTCCTGCCTGGCACTGATGGCAGCTCTGTGTGAGTGCTGAGGCTGGGTGGGCTCATGAATATCTGTTGTTGTGCCAATTTCTAATTTGTTTTCTCTGATATTTTCAGGGGAATAAGGCCCAAGTAGGAGCCAGCATACTGTCTGATAGAAGTTCATAAATGGGTTGTTTGGAAATTCTTTTTTTCCTCTGTGGATATGCGCTCTGCAGGGGGATTGAGTCTGGCCTTATTGTTCTGCAGAGTTTGCAATCCTACAGGTGGGAGATTGGCACACCTTCCCCTTTCCAGAGGTTTGTATTCCCTAGTTTGAGTGGTCCTGCCTGTATTCAAAGAATCTCAGGCACTTAGCTCTAGCCCATCCTTTTCCTAGATCACTGTTCTCGTAGGAGGCTCAGACCCAAAATCTCAGATCTACCTGTAGACCCTTGCAAGCCAGCCATGCTGAGTGGGGCCCTTCAATCCCTTTGATGTGCATCTTTCTACTCTTCCTGTCCAGCTGGGTACAGTGGGAATGAACTATGCTTTAAATCTGGCACCTTTGCTGACAGGGCAGCTGTGCATGTGTGGATTCCCTTCTCCACCCTGCCTCTACTCCCCTCTTTAAAAAAGTCGCTATGTGGCATCCACATTGCAGCTCTGAGCCACTGCCTGGCTCTCTGTGCAATCCACTTCCCCAGAAGACAAAAAGACTTTTTTTGGTCAGGGTTGGCTCCAGCGTGCCAGTGCCTCCAACAGTTTTAGGAGCTAGAATTTCTCTCTTGGACTCTCCCTTTCGATGCCACAGCTACAGACATGCTGCTCACTGTGTGTGTGCAGCCTGACTCTCCCAGACTCCGTATATCCTCCCAAGTCTCTTTCAGTTAGGGTTAGAAGTTCCCTGTGTGGGACCAGGGCTCCCTGCTCTGGGAGGGGTGGGAGATACCAAGCTGCATTTTCTTTCCTCTGTTCTCTCCTTTGCTGCATGCACCTTGTGCAGGGTATTTTTCTCCTTCAACTTAGAAAATCTCTTACCAGATGGTGAAAAGCTTCCCCTGTACTCTTTCACTTCAAAAGTTCATATTGGCTAAGATTCCTTTGGTCACGTGTTGGAAGATCAGCTGACAATCCTTTCTGGGGACATGAGCAAGTAAGTGGGCTTAGCTTACACCTACTTGGCTGTCATCTTTTTCTCCCCTAACAAATATTGTTGCCAAAAACTTGGAAATTCACTTGTGCCAGTTGCCTCCTTGATATTGTTCTACCTCCCCAAAGAAATTTCTTAGTGTAAGAAGAATTAATTAGTCAGACAACCATATTTTAAATTTCCAGACAAATAGCTCAACAAAAATGACAGCCTATGATTTGGAAATAAATAAGTCATTTCATTCTAAGTGCCATATTTATGATATCATTATTGGTTATAATGACATTGATGTGTATGTGTGCCCTGTGTAAATATTTATTATTCTTTTGTGATTTTAATTATAAAATTACCTAGGATACATCACCGACACTAATGACACTTATATGAATTGAAATGTGTATTCTTTGTATAAAGACTAAAATAACTGAATAGGGTCATGTGCTTGATATTCAGGAGTAAAAGAATTAAAGGCCATGGACTGGTAGCTCAATTGGTTAGAGTGTCACCCCAATATGCCAGGATTGTGGGTTTGATCCTGGGTCAGGGCACATACAGGAATCAACTAATGAATGCATAAATAAGTGGAAAAATAAATTGACATTTCTCTCTCTTTTTCCTCTGTCTGTAATAAATAAAAGTTTAAAAAATAACTAAAAATACTAGTGGATGAATAAGGACAAGTGAAGAAAAAAGCACAAATCTTTCATTTTGTTCAGTGTGGACACAAATCAGTATAATCTGCAATACTCTTTATTAACACACAATTGATCATTAACTTTTTCTGACATTATGAAGTTACTTAGACTAAGGACAGCTACAAGTTTAGTGTGTTAGAATTTGTATCTAAGTCAATGGTTTAAACATTTTTGAATGAAAAGGTATAGTATAATGCAGAATAAAAAATTTGAGGGAACAAAGCATGATTTCCACTTAACCAAAAGCTAAAGGATAAATAGATGAAAACTAAAGATTTGAATTCATTTCCTATAACAGTACTTTATTACCAAAATAAACTTGAGACCACCACTTAACTGCAACGAAAAGTCAACAAAGACAATAGATAGTCATTAATCACCCTAAATAAACAGTACTATTTAAGCGTGTGATTGACACTGTTGGCACAAATGTTGTCCTTAGAAATATGCCTCAGATTTCTATCATACACCTATATAACTTAATTTAATGCTTGACCACTATAGGATTTAACATCTGAGAATAGAAATTATAGAAAAAATTTCTAAATCTATGAAGAGACCAAAGCAAGCATGGGGATGATCTGTGGAAATTCTTCTAGTTTGAATATTACAATTTTTGTTCTTTTGTCAATTAAGAGATTCTTAGCAATTTGATACATCTGATTATTTTTCACTGACTAAAGTTACATTTAGTTGGTTTCAAAGTTTGTTTTAACAAATTATGCCTGTCAGTCTCTAGAGTTCTTGGTAATGTGTTTATTCCGAAGCAGAATATACTAGTAGACAAGTCAATAATTTAGTTTAAGTAGAAATTATAATGTACAATACACTAAATGAAAATGCCATATTGAAATTTTGTCTAGTACTTTTTATGATTGACTACTCTGATAGAGACACAGTTTAAGCAGCTATTTCCTATACTAGTCTAGTGATTAATTCTTGACACCTCATCCTGTGATAAAGACATAACATACTTCAGGCAGCCTTAATGGAACAAATTCATTCAACAAAGTCAATTATGCATTCTATAATGTAAATTACATTCTCTTATTGAGTGGGTGGAGTCAGTTTTCAAATGGGAGGGAAGGGTGGAGCTCCATATGTTGGTGAAACAGCATCAGGTATTAGACCTCAGTTTAGCAACCTTGGTATTTGGGTTCTGACCAAGAAAGAATTCAGAGCCAAGACTAAAAGTATAAGAGAAAGTTTATATAGAAAGTCACAGAGATAGAATAAGTGAGTCATAGAAGAGATGGGCTCAGGAAACGAGTTACAGAGGCAAAACAAGGACCCTTGGAGCTTAGAAGATGTGTGTGTGTGTGTGTGTGTGTGAGAGAGAGAGAGAGAGAGAGAAACAGAGACACCTTGAGAGCTGGAAGAGGGAGAAAAGGAGGGAGCCTTTTCCATAGTAAGTATAAGACCAGGCTGCTTACTTACTCAAATCAAACAGCCATAAATTTGAATCTTAATATTTTTACATGTAATTTCTAATGAATGATATGAGTTGATTAGTACTCTCTCATAAATCTATGGCAATCAAGACTTTTATAATATTCCTTTATTTATTTTCAAGTTTACTAATGTTTTATAGGGTTCTATATATTACAGCTTCCCAAAAAAGGAAAAGGCTATTCTTAGAATTTTTACCCATTTTTCACTAAAATGCATTTGCAGCATTCAAATCTGGCATGCCAGATACTGTTTTATGTTTTTACTTTTATTCCTATTCATCTCATTTCTCATCAGAAGGCACAAAAATACAGTCTATGAAACAATTTCTAGTTGTAATATATTGATCTAAAAAACTGATCAACATAATTGCCATAAGTGACAAGAATTGGTATGATCTGTTAAGATAATATATATTGGTAATTTATGTCTTGAAAACCTCAGCTTATTCAATTTAATAAATATTTACTGAATACCGGTACTTTTTTAGTGTTGGTTAAAAGTTAAATGAGACATCTATTCCATCTTCAGGATCCTACAGTCTAGCCAATAAAAGATAGATCTCCACATATGTGTTTACTAGTCCTGGAAATCATAAGTCTTTAGCATGAAATATTAGGATATAATATAAAGTCTAAAGACTATTAATTTCTAATTTTGGCATATTCATCATTATTTTTATCATTGGAGTAATCCTCAATTTTATTCTATGTGATAAAAATAATATTAGTTTTTAACAACCTTAAAGTTAATCGAGATGTATGAGTTCTTTGGGTACTCAATGTATTAAATGTTGAAGGATAGAGTTCATCCTAAAACATAAGGAATTACAAAAGAATCTAAAGAGCCAAAACAATCTCAAGAAAGAAGAACAAAGTTGGCAACATTATGCTACCTGATATCACATTGTACTACAAGACTATCGTAATCAAAATAGAGTAGTACGGGCATAAAACAGACACAAAAATCAATGGAACAGAATGAAGAGCCCAGAAATAAATGTTAACCTATATGTTAATTAACCTATTATAAAGGTGGCAAGAATACACAGTATGGTAAATACAGTCTTTTCAGTAAATGGTATTGGGAAAGCTGGAGAAATACCTGCCAAAAAAAGAAAGAAACTAGACCACTTTCTTATATCATATACAAGAATAAACTTAAAATGAATTAAAGACTTAAATGTGAGACCAGAAACCATGAAACTCCTAGAAGAAAATATAGGCAGTAAACATTTTGACATTGCTCTTACTAATGTTCTTTTTTGATATGTCTCCTTAGACAAGGGAAACAAAAGAAAAAATAAACAAATGAGCCCTGGCTGGTGTAGCTCAGTGGATTGAGTGCGGGCTGGGAACCAAAAGGTCCCGGTTCGATTCCCAGTTGGGGCACATGCCTAGGTTGCAGGCCAGGTCCCTGTGAGGGCCATGTGAGAGGCAACCACACATTGCTGTTTCTCTCCCTCTCTGTCTCCCTCCCTTCCCCTCTCTCTAAAAATAAATAAAAAATAAAATCTTAAAAAAAGAATAAACAAATGAGACTACATCAGGCTAAAAATTTTTTTGCACAGCAAAGGAAACAATCAACAAAATGAAAAGACAGCTTACTGAATAGAAGATATTTGCCAATGAAACATCTAATAAGTTAATATGCAAAACATATAAGGAACTTATACAATTGAATGTCAAAAAATCAAAGAATTTAATTAATAATGGGCAAAGAACCTGAATAAATACTTCTCTAAAGGGGATGTAATAATGGTCAATAGACATATGAAAATATGTGCAACATCACTAATCATTAGGGAAATGCAAATTAAAACCACAATGAGATATCACTTCATACTTGTTAGAATGGCTATATCAAAAAATGAACAAAAGACAAGTTTTGGTGAGAATGTGGAGAAAAGGAAACCCTCATGCACTATTGGTGGAATTGTAAATTGGTACAGCCACTATGGAAAGCATTGTGGAGGTTCCTAAAAAAATTAAAAGTTGATTTTTATAAAGTAGAACTATCATATAACTCAGCAATTCAACTTCTGGGTATTTATTCTAAGAAATCCACAACACTAATTTGGAAAGATGTACGCAGCCCTATGTTTATTGCAGCATTATTTACAATAGCCAAGATACAGAAATAATGTAAGTGTCTATAAGTAGATCATTGAATAAAATGTGGCACACATATACAATGGAATATTACTCAGCCATAAAAAGAATGAAATCTTGCCTTTTTCAACAACACTGATGAACCTAGATGATATAATGCTAAGTGAAATAAGTCAGAGAAAGACAAATATCATGTGATTTACTTATATATGGAATCTAAAAGGACAATGCAAACAAATACAACAGAAACAAACTCAGAGAAACATAGATACAGGTAAAAAAATTGATGGTTGCCATTTGGGAGTGGGATTGAGGGATAAGTGAAAAAAGGTGAACAAACTAAGTTCAAATTACAAAAATGGTCATGGATGTAAAGTACTGAATAGGGAATATAGTCAATAATATTGCAATAACTATGAATGGTGTCAGATGGGTACTAGACTTACTGGGGCGATCACTTCATGAGTTATATATGTCTAATCACTGTGTCATACACCTGAAACTAATACAATATTGTACGTCAACTCCAATTGAAAAACAAAACAAGATAAAGTTCAATACCAAATAATATGGCTTGAGCACATTGAAAAAAGATGCTATTGATACACGAATTATTTGTATCATTATATATGCAAGTCATTATTATGTGCCTTATGTTACTATTTTAATATTTGCAAGACAAGTAATAATAATGCAAAATATTGCTATCCACAATAGAGGGGCAAAACACTGTCTAACATTTAGCAAAAGTTATTTTCACTGAATCAAGGTAGTAGGGAAAATCTCACTAACATGTTGACAAATACTTTAAGCTATAAAAAATACAAACAGAAATAATTGGGCTCCCATTATTTATGTAGATGAGATAAGATAAAACAGCTCAGGGGGGATGAAAAAACAAGAGAATGCAACTTGATCAACCAAAATACATACCAATGATATATTCCTTTTTAATGAATCACATGGGCTTTTATTGTATAAACAAAATTGAGACCACAGTTTGTAATTAATCAGTTAAAGCAAGTCACTGCCATTGTAATATATGCATTGTATGGCACACGTGTTCCTTCTCAGTTAAAAGTGCAATGAAGCACTTATAGCACTTACAATGTTTTAAGGGGTCACGTTTGAAGGAGATTCCCATTTTGCCAATTATTTTGTTATTGTCATGTCACACTCATGTATTTTTCCTTAATTTTATTTTAAATTCCAAAGTTGAATTTGTCGATGGAAAACAAGAAGCAAAACTTTCTGTTTGTGGAAATTGAAAGGAGTATATGTGAGGGACAGGGTGTGTTTTGCTTGGCAGTTCTTTTGCTACTACCATGTTTTTGTGTAGTGCTGGAGGGTAGCAAAGTGACAGGCATATATAAGACTCTAGCTAGTTTCATACTGTATTTACAACCAGTTATTATGGGTCAAAATGTCTGTGGTCTATAGGGAATTAGGCACACAACTTCTGTTAAGAATAATGGAAGCTTAATGTCTAATTTCAAACATTGCATGAACATACTGCCTAATTTTGCAGTAATTTTCACTAACTCTTATAAAGTGTACACAAATGGAATATTAGGGATCCTCCCATTTGTATCTTATCTCGTACTTGCATAAAGTTTAAAATTTTGATACATTTTTAATCTAAAATTCTAATGTAGCACATAATTTGCCATAATAAGGGCAGGTAAGGACTAAATATACCTCTACAGGTAATGAGAGAGAGAATTTCTCAATTTAAAATATAATTCATTTAATGATATCCATATAGCACATTGTTATAACTTTTAATTTTTGAAAATTGTAAATAGCTCTATGCCTATCCAATCTGGTGTAAAACAGAATTGTTTCTGATACTGTTTGAATTTTACTAGGATTTGCATGTACTGCATGTCAAATCATGTCCCAGAAACATAGCAACCACTAGCAGATAAAGCCTAATGTCACATGATCATACAGAACACAAAGGTTATAATGGTACAGATATTGCTTTTTAACAAGGAATTTCCATTTCGAGGAAAGGTGAGTAAGAATGGTTTTATAAAAAATTTAGAGTGGACCACATTCTCACAATACTCTGATCTACAGCAACTTTTTGAAAGCTCCAGGAAACATGATCTCCCTACATTTCTGTATTGCTCTGCATTCAGACAAAGAGCCAAGATAATTTTGGCTTTGAGGAGGGATGGTGAGAGATGATAGTAGAGAGGTATACAATAAATAGTAAATAAATGACTGTTGACTGAAACAATTAATTTTGCCCGAGGCTTCTACAATAGCTTAAAAATTCTTAAAGTATTAGTTTATAGCTGTAACTTCAGGATATAATAGGAGATTGAATCTTATAACAGGCAATGAAACAGATTATCACATTCACAAGAGATTGTGTCAGGCTTTTTCCAGTACTAAAGAAACATATTAATCCTTGTCACTGTTTTCAGAAACGCTGTGACAGAAATAAACCTGTACTGTAACTTGGCCCTTTTAATGAGCTTCTGGAGTGTGGGCTTTCCACTCAGCACCTGAAAAACACAACAAAACACCTTTTATATTAAGATGTGAGGTTTGCTGCTGGCTAAATTTGTACACAGAAGTCTATAAACCAGTGCTCAGCCAGCTGGGAAGCAAGAAAGCAAATTCAGATTCTGCCATGAACTTCACAGACCAATTATCTACTTGGAATCATGGGAGTTTAACAAACAAATACCAGCCCCTGCTGAGCCTTTTCAGGCCAGCAGCTCATGGGTGATTCAGTTGCATCTGAGGCTTTTAGACTGATCAATTCTTAATCACAAAGCACAAAAATTATTCTCAGACTCATGTCAGTTTCTTTGGACACGTTTGTTAACAATCTGCTTCAAATCATTTTTTTAAAAGAAACTGCAGACTCTGTTTTTATTGACTCCCCACTTGTAAAATGTTTATAGCTTGTTAATTTATATTTACCCCTTTACTTTTGCCTGCAAATCAACATCACTTAGCACAGTTTGGTTACACTTTGTCCAAAGGAAATTACAGAAGCCTGCTATGGGGCTAAAATGAAGGAAAGCTGCAGAAAATCAATACACTGCTGATTAAACAGATCGTAGCAAATTCACGGCTGTATGCTACAGCATGGAGACATCAGTGTGATGCCTATCTAGCAGTTAATGTGCTTTCAGTTAGGTGAAGAAAATTTCAGAATAAGGCAAAATCACCCAGAAAAAAGAACTACTTTACACAAGAATGTATATGCTTATATGAAACTTACATTTTCTATAAGTTAGTAGTTCCTTTGAGGAGTAAATAGGATGCATTTATTTTATGAAATTAAGCAGTGTAGTATCTTTATTATGATGTTTATCCTTTATATTATGAAAGAAACTAATGGCATTGCAAGATACCACCTATTTGTTGCTATGAGTCAACTTTTTTTCTTTTATGAAGTATTAGGTTTATCAACATTGTCTTGTATGATTTCAATTTGGCAATAATCAAAATGACTGAAAGGCAGATTATTTGTAGAGGATATCCAAAAGTAATAATGATAACACCCGCTCCCCCCCAAATTCTAAGCAATTCAGAAAGAATCATTTGATTTCCAATATCAGAGTAGAAGAATAAATGAAATACATAAATCATGTATAAAAAGGAAATACAGTTCACACATAATAATCCATATGGAATGGATAATATCCACACAGTGCAGTAGTGAAGACACCATTTGTTTATAAATCACAGACAGCATTTGTGTTACAGGGAAGATCTAAGGTGTTTTAAAGCAAACGTTCTTTGAATTAAAGCATGAACTCTCATTTCCATTCCACCAAGTTCTTGGGCTTTGCAAATCGAACAATTTGAGGAGTGTAGAAAACACACACACATTCTAGAGCTTGGTTAAGAGGTGGTATCTCCTCTAATCCAACTTAAAGAATTGCACTGTATTGCATTACATGTGAATTAAGATGAGAAATGAAGAAGCAGAAGTTTGAATACAATCTTTCTGGACAAGTGTAAATAGAAGAAATTTCATTTCAACCTCTCATTAAGCCTTTTATTTGACATATACATTTATCTATTTGGATTATTGTAATGTTATATGAGGTTTTTTTTGTTGTTGTTTTTTAACTTGATACACCAGGGTAAAGCTTGTGGCTCTGTTTACCATTATGCATTCAGGAAAACTGTAGCTTTGATATATTAGAGTATACTGGCAGATAATTTTAGTAGTAAGTCTTTATACTAAAAAAATACACTTGAGAAAATTATGTTCTATATGCAAAAACCAATTTAAGTTTTAATCTCTGTTGTTTTTAATTCTCTCTTTTTCAAAATATCAAAGTCTTTCAAATGGTAACATGGTTAACTTCTTTGCCAAATTCCATGTGTTAAAAAGAAGGTGTTTTTGAGTCATCAAAACTTATAAAAAGACCTTTAACAAGTAAACAGCTTTTCTTTTCTTTTTCAACTGGAAGATGTGGTATAAGAAAACACATTCATGGACACCATATGTGAACAAACTTTTTTCCGAAGATTTTGAGATTTTTGAGAATTCCTAGAAAATGAGGGATTCAAATTCATAGTCTGAAGAGGCTCACTCAGTGACACTATGTTCATACTGATATACATGGGTATAGAAAACTCAAGGTGTTTTGGCTTGATTATTTTACTTAAAAATCTTTGATTATCTCATTTAGGAAAAAGAGGTCTTTCATAGTTTAGGAATATAAAAAATAATCATATTTTAGTATCTCTATTTTAGTACAAATATTAACTTGCCTTTCATATATTATGGTAAACTGTTTATAAGTTTTTTTCACAAAAATTTTCAAAGAGTAAGTTTTACTTAATTTAATATAATTTTGTGACATTAGGAGAGTAAGTAATGGATATCAACGGAAAGAACAAGTATTTTGAAAAATATAGAAAATAGCTATATTTGAAATATTTATTGGTTTTCTATGTTAATTGTGGTCTTGAATGTGTATTTTCAGACCTTTCTTTGTGGCATTATAAGAAAACATAATCGAAGAGACAGGGTAGAATAGCAGAAACTAATGGAAGAAGGAAAGGCAGAATAATCTAAGTATATACATCTGAACAAAATTATTTTTGAGTCTCACAGTTATGTAAAATTATATTTTCACATTTTTGTACTCTCAATAAGTTAATGATTGTTTGTAAACAGCGCTACTTTATTTAAAATCCATACACTGTGTAAATCTGAGAGTTGTCAAGGCTTTGAATGTCATTTGGTAGAAACCCACTTTTTCTTATTAATACATAGTAATTTATCACCATTAAGCATATGATCCCTCTGAAAAAAACCAACACACACTGCTCTCTAGACTATAATTTCAGTGTTCACAATATTAATCTCTAATTAAATTATAGTTATTTTAGAAATGTATGTCCTTAATTAAATTATAGCATGCATATAAAGAAGAAATGATGATGGCATAATTCAAAAATATTTAAAAATGTACTACCAAGTTTTGAATGCTATCTGTCATCTCGAAAGTATGGAGGTTCAGGAATGACTAGAAAGTCAGGGAAAAATTGCCCAAGTAAAACTGGCTCTTTAAAGAACCGCTCATTACATTTTGGACAGTTTATCTATTAAATCTGAATATACTTCTTATACTACACAGAGTATTACATTTCTAAATTAATTGCCATACTCCCATTTGTTAAAGAATTTCACTCCATGCGAAAAGCAAAGTCTCACTAGATGTGAATTTTACACTGAGCTAGATCAATCCCAATACCAGTAAATGGATATTATTAAACAGCATGGGGTAGTGCAAACTGGGAAAGAAAACTTGTAGTGTGCTGCCTTTGAGCAGACCTGGCTTGCGTGCTGTGACAGGGCAATTGTCGACATGCTTTTTCATGCCAATCTGCAGCTTTTTCAACTCTAGATGCTATGGCAACCAGGGTTTAACAGACTAAGCAGCTAACAAGCTTCCCTGATGGAATTGTCTGGTTGTGTGATTGCCTTGTCTTTGGGAAAATATCAAATAGAATGAAGACGCTTGTGGACATTTCTCAAACTGATTATAATTTGGACAGTTGAATCATAATTGTCTGTTGTGTACTGTACAGTAGTGACATATGCTATTTTCCACGTTCCTTGCAGAGCACACCATTGCATTCCCGCATGGGCTGTGTTTCACTTGAGAACAATGGGTCCTGGCTGCTGTAGGTTTGGTGCAACGTGGCAGTCCACATCTTATACCAGCTCATCTGGGAAAGAGAACAGTGAATAGTTCTATTTTTTTCCCTTTGAAAAGGCTTGTGTTTAATTTGAACTATGTTTATATAAAATATAATGAAGTGAAAAGGTATTTTTCTCTTTATAAAATGTTCGTGTTCATAGAGTAAGTTGTAGATCAAAATATGCAGGTGAATTTGTTATTTATGATTGAGCATAATTTTAGTTCTTTGGGATTATTGATTTTTTTAAATTTGCAACCATTTAAACATGTATTTGTGCCACCAATCATATGCATAATTTAAAACACTGAGAGAATAATCAAGCTTCCTTGATGGAATGGTCTTGTTTTAATACTGCCTCATCCTATTGAAAATGAATAGAAGATACTTTATTGTTTTAAATGATTAAAAGCCTACTAATAAAATTTCAGTTTCTTTAAACATTCAAAGGCATTGCATTTTCAAGATCATTTGATGTCAAATCTTTATTTTTTTCATAGGGGTCTAACTTTATAAAAATTAAAATCATTAGAGCAAACATTTCAAATGAAATGTGAATTATCAAAAACAAAATCTAGGTTTCCATTTTATAGATAGACATATTAAATAAAATGAACTGTTTTATAAGACAACCTCACTAATTTATTTCATAGACCATTGTGAAATAGATTATTTTACACTTTAAAATATATCAGTGATATTATTTTTGAGGACAAAAGTCAGATGATATTTTCAGTAGGCTCTGAACTAGTTGAGGTTTGTTAAGTGTAAGTTGATAGTAAGAAGATTTTTAGCACACTCATCTTGGCCATATCTCACCAACCACAGGATGTGATTTTTTTAATTTAAATTTTGAAATATTTCAAATTGATACTTTTGGTTGGAGATGCCAAGACCTCCAGAATAGGTAGGGTTCCTTCCTCCTCTTCATTTCAGCAGACTGGGCAGCAATCCAAGTGGCCTTTTTAAAAAACCTACAAAGTTACATACAATGATTTCTGTCTAAATGGTACAATTCCTAAAATGGGTATTTTGAGAGACCTATTCTTTTTCTTAAACAGTAAGATCTCAGAGTTCGAACACCTTTTTTTAAGATGAGTAGTGTACACAAGAAAGTTGAGAAATGAAATTTGGAACATTTTGCTCTCTTTATAAAGAATCTTTTCTAAACTAAGTTGTAAAAACTATTTTTGCAGAGTTATAGTATATCAAAATTAATAAGCTAAGAATTATATGAAAGCCTTATTTTCTATGAATGTTAATAATTTTTAACAAAAATAACTCATTCACTGGGTTATCATTTATTCTTATCTAATTCTATCTTAGTTTTGAAATTATCCTCCATTATTAGTCTCCTCTGTTCCTGTCACTTTCCTGTTGTCCTTGGTGCTTTAGAGAGAGACCTCTGTTGCATTTATTTCCCTGAAGAATATCACTTCTCTGTCCAACAGGGAGCTTACTTGAATCACATGCTAAATGAACATAATTTGAAATTAAGGAAAATCATGTATTTTCAGTGGAATGAGAATTTTGAGTCTACCTTTTTTTTTAATACTAAGAATTCAGATTTGACAGATTTTACTTTTGAATTCATTGAAACTTTTTTTTACTCAATAGATTCAGACTTGGAGCCTGATAGACGGTATCTGCTGTGGTGTTCGAAGAACTGTGCCTGAAAGCACCTTCTCATCTCTGCTCCTTTGTTTTTAACTTTCAAAACTCTTTTTTTCCCTAAAGAGCAAAAACAAGTGAAATATAATAATAATAATAGTAACAATCATAATCACATTAATGAAAATAGTAAACATTTATTTAGTACTTACTATATTATGGGTTTTCATTTAATTACTTTAATGTATTAACTCATTTAGTCCTCTAAGCAACCCTCAGAGTAAGGTACTATTATTTCTATTAGATCAATGATGAAACTGAGGCAATGAGAAGTTACTGACTTGCCTGATGTTATACATCTAGTAAGTGTAGAAGAAGTATTTAACTCAGGCTATCTGACTTCTGAGAATTAAGGGTATCAGAACTCTTAACTCTCAGAAATCTTCCTTTAGTAATTCAAACATTGCACTCTAATCCTGGGTGCTGATGAATAGATTTTATTAGTTCCACTTACTACCAATATTGCACTTAATGAAGATGGCATTGTCTCCTGACATCATCTAATTGTATGTTTTTATGCTTATAGTTATGTATAACATTTTGCAGAGTTTTAAATGAGGGCTCTGAAATTCAGTCCCAGAACTGTATCGATACATTTGTGGAGCATGGAGTGATAGTACCATTTTTAAGTATCCACTGTGTTCTTGGTGTTGTGCTATGTGGTTTAGTGATGCTCACACCAAGACTATTAAGAAGGTATTAATATTCCAGTTTTCACATTAAAAAACTGAGGGATAAAAAAACTTTCATGCAAAATAATTTAAACAACTAGAAATGAGATTCCAGTCAAGGTATATCTGAATATATGTTTTTTCCTAAGTTTTTAAAAAAAATTACTAAACCCAAAGTATTTTACATTGTAGAAATCAAGGAAATGAGAATTTAAACATTTTCCAGTCTTATTTATGGTGAAGATAAAAGAAGATATTTTGCTGTTAGTGACTTCACAGAGGTAGTATAAGTTTAATCTTTTAACAAGTTATTTGAGAATGTAGATGGTCTTTTTCATCAGTTCTGCTAGCAAGCATATATCTTTACCCTATAGCAAGGATGGCAGTCTGCACATAAAATATAGGAAAAAAAATACTTTGTTATGTGCTGATGTTGCTCTGGAGCCTAGGCCTTACTGATAGGAGAAAGAAATTTTTGTTTGTTAATTATAGGTAGCTCATTTCTTCCAGTTTAAAACATTTGTTGTGGTTGTAAAATATGTTCACATATTCTTGGATACTTTTCCCTTCAAAATGCAAAGCCTAATTTCGTTCCCTTTGAATGTGGACTTAATGACTTGCTTCTGAAGAAAAGAGTATGGTAAAACTGACAATGTAACTTTTGATATTAGGACATAAAGCTATTGTTGTTTCCTCTTTGCTCTTTCTCTGGTGTCACTCACTCTGGGGAAAGCCAAGTGCCAAGTCATGAGGACCCTCGAAAATCCCATATAGAGATCCATGTGGCAAGGAACTAAGGCTTCTAGCAAATAGCTAGTGAGGAAGTGAGGCCATCTGCCAACAGCCCTGTGAATGCACTTGGAAGCAGACCCTGAAACCCCAGTCAAGGATTCAGATGACAGAAACCCTGGCTGACATTTTGTTTGCAATCTTATGTGAGACCCACAGCCAAAACCACCTAGCTAAGCCATGCCTGAATTGCTTGAGCCATAGCTATTTTGAGATAATAAACGTTTGTTGTTGTAAGCCACTAAGTATTGGTGTAATTTGCTACATGGTAATACATAATTAAATCATAGTTTCTGTAAGGTAACATTCAGTCAATTTTAAATTGAAACTCCCTGATAGGATTAGCTCTCCTAAAATACCTCAAAGAGTCTTTCCTTCCCCACTTCCTTTCCAAGATGGAAGGTTTCCAGGAAAAGGTTATGAGGGAGGTGTTTTGTACCATTCTCCAGGACCTGCTCCCTTTACTGACAAGACCTTAAATCTACTTGGATATTGTTTCTTTTTTATATCCTTTCTCTCCCTCCCAATGGAGTCCACTGAGGGACTGATCTCATTTGAACATCATTCTGGAATCCACTCCTTCTGATTCTGCACTTGGTTATTGCTTCTGGTCATAAAATATGTGTACCTGACAGTGTCTGTCATGGCCCCGTCCTCCTTTGCTCTAGCTGTATTTTCAGCAGTTGAGCCTGTGGAACTGAATGTCCTACACATCAGGTATGGGCCCTGAGGAACTACACACTCTACAGCCGCAGATTGTTCCTGACCTGCAGCTCCTGAGGTATGTACTTTCAGTGCCCTGTTTGTCATAGAGTTTGTCCAAGATTCTTGAAGTTTTCCTAGGTTATATTCTGATGATACAGGAACAGATATTTCACTGGTAGTTTTTAAATTTTTCTTTATTACACTTGTGAAAAATTGGAAACAGCCTAAATCCCATATATAGAAAAATAGTTGAATAAACTATGGTTCATTACACAATGGAGTGCTATGCATCTATACATAAGCATGTGAAAGGTCTTTTCAGGATATATTGTTCCGTGAAAAAAAAAAGCAAAATGCAAGAAGTATCTATAGTATGTGACCATTGAAGCAAAAAGGAAGTATGAAAGATTATACATGTATCTGCCCATTTGTGGAAAAGAAATAGGAAGAATAAAACAGAAACTAGAGAGATTGATTCTATACAAGGATGAGTGGAAAAGAGGTGGAAATAAGGAGGCAATAAGAACATGGTATAAGATTGATTCCCTGTAAATTAGTCCTCATTTCAGTTAGTGCATCCTTCATTTTTGACTGGTCCTTTTTTATGCTGTTGATGTTCTCACTGAGTTTGTCCAGCATACTTATAACCAATGTTTTGAACACTGCATCTAGTAGGATTGCTTGTCTCCATTTTGTTTAGTTCTTTCTCTAGAGTTTTTTTCTGTTCTTTCTTTTTTTAAATTTTTTAATTTTTTCTAAATAGCAAGCTTTTATTAAATTGGATTAATAAAGAGGAAAAGCAGTTTTTTACAATTATTATTCCCTATAGAGTATGTGTATGTATCAGGCAGGAGAGAAAATAATCATATATAGTCTCTTAGAACACTATTACAAACAATCGAAAAAATTAACCTGAAGTCCACTTCTTTAATAAACTGAAAGCAAGCCTGACAATGTTTGGAGCTGGGAGGCTCACACCTTTCTTTTCTGCTCTCTAAAGCAGGTCTTTGGTCTGCATGCTCTTCTGGAAAACACTAATCTCCATGAGTTATTCCATCTAACCAAGACACAAAATAGCTTTCATTTGTGATTACAAATGTTTCCAATGCATACACTTCATTCCCAGAATGTGTAGAGGACTAGATGAAAACAGTATAAAGTTGTAAAATAATTTCAGGTTTGTGGAAAGGCTTTTTCATGAACAACAGAGAAAATAATAATAAACAAATGATGGCAGGCAATGGAGAAAGACAGACGAGAGGGTGTTATGAGCCAGGCCCGTGCAAAGGCACAATCACACACAATCACACACGTGCCTGTGGCAGGACTGCGGTCAGTATGAAGGTTCTCCACACAGTCTGTTAGACCGGCCCCTTACTTAACAGTTGCTTCTTAGAGGCAACAGCTTATCTCTCCTGTGAGGGTGAACATTCGATTTAAAGGGCCAACCCATTTCCCAATATTTTGCTTCTTTGTGCCAAGGTGTCTTTGTGGGTGTCATGAATAAACCTATATAAAAATTGTAATGATAAAGCAATAAATTAAGCCAGATCATCAGTGGCTTGTACCAAATCCATAACCAAAGGTCATCATTAAAACCAAGAAGAATAAAACTGTTACTTTGTTGGTTTGGGTACTTCTGACTAACTGGTTTGTGAATTAAATGATTATTTCTGTTTCTTTCTTTAGGTTGGCTGCTAGGCAAATTAGAGTCACATTTGTCATTAAACGCACACCTAGCCTCATTGTGTTTTCTTTCTTATCTTGGTCTTCACCTTGGCTATATAATATTTTTTTAACTATATTTTATTGATTATGCTGTTACAGTTGTCCCACTTCCCCCCCTTCTTGCCCCCCACCCCCTTTACCACCCCTTTCCCCACCCTTTAGTTTTGTCCATAGGTCATACACATAAGTCCTTCTTCTCCTGCACTTCCTATACTATTCTTAACCTCCCCTGTCTGTTGTCTACCTCCCATTTATGCTACCTGTTCTGTGCCCCGTTCCCACCCTCTCCCCCTACCACTCCCCTGTTGATATTCCTCCATACCTTATATAACTCCCTTTAACATTTCATACA
>PVJI01011213.1:0-57064 GCA_004026765.1 Micronycteris hirsuta
CCCCGGCTCGTTGGTGCGGAGCCGGCGCTCAGGAAACCACTTCCGGGCGCGTCTAGGATGCGGGTCCTCCGGGCGCGCTCTATGGCGCCGTGCGCCGATGGGCTGCGGCCCCGCCCCCTCCCAGGACCGGAGGCGCGGGCTCGGCCCGTTAGGCGGAGACTTCCGGTGTCTAGAGACTTGCCCCCCTCGCCCGGAGCCGGGCTCCCGCACCTGCGCAGTCCGCTTCCCGGGGCCAGCAGCGGGCGGGAGGTTCGCTGAGAGTGGCCAGGGCCTCTCGTGCCGCCCCAGGTCCTCCAGTCCTCCTCTCTATCATCATAACCCCTTCCCTGCCGATGATCTTCGCAGTGACCGGCGCCCGCGTGCTGAAGGGGATGGCCACTGTGGCCGTGGTCCTTTCGATAGTGGACAGACGTGCTGGCCTTAGGCGCCTCCTGTGTCCACGTCTTCCTCTCAGCCTCAGTTTCTCCATTCTGGAGTAATAAACAGTGCGAGCGTCCGAGGGCTTTGCATGCATAAGTTCCTATTAATAACCTCTAATCTGTTCCCACTTCGCAGCTAAGGAAGGACAGACAGGTCAAGGCACTTGCAGAATGTCACAGGCCGATAATGCAGAGACCAGGCTTGAACCCGGGAGTCTGGCTGCCAATACTCACATTTAACCGCGGCTAATCAGACCTGGAATAAAAGAATATTGGTCACAGCCACTAGGTTTCACCCGCTTGCCCCATGCAAGGCGGGTGATTTAGTGAACACCGGCGGAATGTTAGCCATCTTGTCAGCATTCTTCTATACAATATATTTTAAAATTGTTTGCACCGGAGTGTCCTTGCAGGCTGGTCCCTGTAGTCCCTTCCCTGTTTTGTACTTGGACAGCTCTAATCTAAGCACCTGATGATTTGATCTATTACTATTTATAACCATTTTATTGTCATAAAAGTCACCAAGCTTGGGAGTAGGAAAGGGGATGTACAATTCACTCGGATAACACCTTTCAACACATTGATTTAGCGAAATATCCTGTGTAAGTGTGCTTATTTCCATTCCAGGCTCATAGTAAGGTCGCACTAAAAATGGTATTGATTAGCATTGCTCATTAGGAGTATTATTTCTACTCCTGTGGATGCTGTAGACCCTACAGCAGCAGCATCAAATTCTCCATCAGCATCAATCGTAAGATGTGCATGGTTGAGTGAATAACATTCTCAAGGAGAGAAAAAAGAAACAGGAATGTATTAACGTTGCATGGAAATACAGCAAGGAATGTCTGTCTCACCTTCGGAAAGATCACAAGGTAAATGTTTCAATGTGTCCTAGAAGAGAGGGACAGTGCTGTGACAATAACAGTCAACACGGATTATTAGCATGGACCTGAAGTTTGCACTGTGCAACCTGTGCGTACAAAATACTACACACTTGTGCTCCTCTGAATCACATCCTCATCAAAGTGCCTGCAGTGGCCTGGTGGTGGGAGGGCACAGCTTTCACCCTCTCCTTCCTGTGGCCCCTCCTGGCTGGTTAAATGGAGAACCTACAGGTGAAATCTTGAATCATCAGATGGAACAGAGTGGACTGACAAGTTACAAGGAACAAGATAGGCCCCTGGTGGCATCTGTGCCAGCTGAGATGTCACATGAGAAATGACTTTCTGATTTAAATCGTGGGTCATTCAGCCCTGGACTGGTAGCTCAGTTGGTTAGAATGTTGTCCTGATACACCTAGGTTGTGTGTTCCATCCCCGGTCAGGGCACGTACAAGAAGCAACCAATGAATACATAAGTGGAACAACAAATTGATCCCTCTCTCTCTCTCTCTCTCTTCCTCCCTCTCTCTAAAAATCAATAAATGAAAAAAAATTACTTTAGAAAAATCATGGATCATTCAGAATCTCTCTTCGGACAGCCAGATTGCTGTTGGGTTGTTTCCCAGGCACAGGAAGGGGTTGCTGTAGAGATGGCTAATTCACCACCAAAACTTGCCCTTCCCTTCCAAAGGGTGGAATTAATAACTCCTGGAATACAGCTCCCACCCAGGGGCTGCACTGAGCATGGCCTTGTGATTGCTTCTCACTGGCTATGAACCAGAAATGGGACCATGTGGGCACCTTGATCTTGGACTTCCAGCTACCAAAACTGAGCATTAAATCTGTTATTTATAATCCACCCAGTCAGTGGCATTTTGTTATATCAGCCACAACGGACTAAGACATGGGTGTTTTTCTTCAGGAAGCTTCCCCTGCGCTAGGCAGTAAAAACAATGGCTAGACTCCCCTTTGGAGATTCGTCAGCATCTGGACAGAATTGAAAGCCACGAGACTGAGTAAGATCATGGGGGAAGAGAGAGAGAATGGAATATGAGTATGAAGAGAGAAGCTGTTCTATCTGTGGACTTCTTTGGGATTTTTCCCTCTGGAATTGAGAAAACAGTGTCTATCTCTCTGGGATATGACTCAGGAGCAATGGCAGCCTCTTTGTCACCATATGAAGAAAGCCAGCCTTCAGGAAGAGAAAATGAAACTACACAGAGAGACGAGAGGCAGACAGAGAGAATAACTGGCTGAGTTCCTGTGCCCCCAACACCTGAACCCCCCTGAGGTGTGGCTGTCAACTCATCTCTTAAGTGAGCCTCTGAAGATTCCCCAGTCTCCCACAGTACTTTGTGCACCCAAAGCCTGATTCAGTGCTGATATGAGCGAGTGAAGATTGGTTGGACGAGGTGATGTGCAAGCCTCCAGTGTGGCTGCGTTTACTGACATCCCAGCTGCAGAGCCCAAGGAGTAGCTCCCACTCTGAACCCCTCACAGCCCCCTCATAGGTTCCTCCCATGACATCTCTGCTGAGTGACAGGAACAGCAGTGGGCAGATTGGAGATGGGGAGTTTGCAGCTGTCGAAATACAAGTGCCAAGAAGTTCCCTCACTCACATGCACACGCACACGTCACACTTTTCACAGTAAGTCAGACATGCTGGTTCCAGGTTACCTCCAGCTGTTTGAATTCCAGACACACAATAAGTAATTTTTCTTAGCATGAAACTGTCGCAATGCCTATCCAAAATACCTGTTTGTCGTTGGTTTGAGATACAGGTGGGACTGTGCATTTTCATTTGCTAAATCGGCCACCCTGGGCAGCAGACACTGTGGGTGCTACTGTAACCCCACCCGCCCTCTTTTCTTCACCAGTTTCCCCAGATTTCCATGCCTCCTCTGTACATGGGCAGGAGGGGGACAAGTCTACCCCTGGATTTTAAAGAGAGAGTAACACTTGCCTTAGGGCCAAGCTAGTCAAAGTAAAATCCTAGCCCAGAGCTCTGATCTGAGACACAATTCATGCCAATATGACAGAGAAGTGTTTTGAGTGGATTCTGAAAAATAAGCTCCCCCATCTCTCTTTATGAATGGGGAGATATGTGATGTGATGGTTAGAGCAGTGGCAGTCATTTTGCCACCATGAGGGATACCAGTCTGAGGACAGAGCCACTTGCACAGGTCCTTCGTGACATTTTTGAGTGACTGAATCAGATTGACTTTGGAGCTGTCCTTTGCTCAGGATATTCCTGCTGGCCGATAAATCCTCCCTTGCATTTGAGCAAGTGGAGATGCACTTCCCAGGACTGAGTACATCCCAACCAGTATGGGCAGGAACTGCTGTGCATTCCAGTTCATGCAGGAGGAAACTGGCAATGGCAGAGGGGAGCTTACATGCTCAACCCCACATGGTTGACTTGTCAATTCTGCGTTTGCCTGGCACCAAAGGCTATGCATAGAGGTCACACAATTTGGAGAAGCTCCTTCCTAAGGGGGCACCCAAGATTTTTCCCTGGTCACACAATTTGGAGAAGCTCCTTCCTAAGGGGGCACCCAAGATTTTCACACGTTCTAAGCACCTTCAAACTCACAATGTTCCTCGAAAGAGGATAGACTCTTGTCTGAGTTTCGGACAAAAAAGCTGAGACTCAGAGAGGGTGAATAACATGCACATGGCCACACAGCAAGCAGTGGAACTGGGATTTGAACGCAGCTTGCCGAGCCTCTCCCCAGCTCCAGGCCGCCATTCCGGGCTCTGTCCCACCCACCCTGCCTTTGGTCTCTCCCCACATTAGCCCCAGGAAGAGCTTTCTAATGCTGCATCCACAACACTCTTGTCAAGGAGGAAGTCAGAGCTGCTCACGCCAGCCCCTTCATCCGACCCACTCATGCTTCAGGGTCCCCCACATGGACCCACACAGTAACATTAGGCTGTGGCCCTAGGAAGATACTGGAGAGTTTCCCTGATGTGCTCCATCTCGTTGAGGTATTCCCTCCACCTTCCACGGTCACTGCCGAGTTTCGGCTCTCGTCCCCTGATGTAAAAGAATTTAGATCAGGACACTGGCAGAAGTAAAGACAGACATATCAAGACTCTGCAGAGGGTGACAACCCCGAGCTAGGGTCCCAGGTTGCATGCGAAGAGGGACTCGGAATATATGGGGTCAAAATGTGGAAACTGAGATAGGGAGCCAATAGGTGGTTGAATTTAACTTAAAAAAAATTTTTTTGTCGTGGTTGCTGTGGCTCAGTGGATTGAGAAATAGCCTGTGAACCAAAGGGTCACTGGTTCAATTCCCAGTCAGGGCAACTGCTTGGGTTGCAGGACAGGTCCCCAGTAGGGGGCACATGAGAGACAACCACACCTTGATGTTTCTCTCCCTCTTCCTCCCTCCCTTCCCCTAAAAAATAAATAAATAAATAAATAAAATCTTTTTAAAAAATTTCTTTTTGGTGACTGATATTGGCAGAGTAAAGGTGTATAGGATTATGTAGCAGCACTTATTATGGGATGCAAAAAGGGACTTTCCCAGCCAGGCATTGAGTTTGTCTATGGGATTGGCAGCTTGGCTTTAGATCTGAAAAACCAGCTTCGAAGAAGCCAGGCTAGTTCCTGGACCATTGTTTTACAGAAACCTATTGACATGGCCATAATTCTGGCAGGGCTTGACTCGATGGAGCAATTTTGGGGACCACGTTTTCCTACCTGTTTCACCACCTCCCTCATTTCCTCATTCCCACTTGTCCTTCCTGATCGTACCAGCGTGGGCACCTCCCCTGTGCTCCCACCACCCTGTGCCATCCCCGTTATAATAATTGGCCCCTCTTGTCCTGAACCCAAAGCAAGCAAGGGCCGTGGAGACTCAAAGCCACATCCAACGGACCCTGAAACTCTTGTCACTGTGTGAGGCTCCCTTGAAGGTCCCGAGCACACACTTCAGGCACCAGCGGCAAGCCCACGCCCTTACCTGTGCTCCTGGCCAACCAGCTACAGATCGGAGAGTTCAACAACCCCCTCCTCGGCTTCAATTCATTTGCTAGAATGGCTCACAGAGCTCACGATGATCCGTTTGCTCACTAGACTGCCGAGTTATCGGAAGGATATTAAAGGATACAAACCAAAGGCCGGGCAGAGAGATACCAGGAGGGCGAAGTTCCAATCAAACGTACCTGTGTGCATGGGGGTTTGAGCCCAGCACGGTGGCAGCTGGGAGCATTCATTTCCCCCCAAAAATGTGAGAGCCCTCTGACAAAAAAGACCAAGGAGCTGTCCTGGGTTTTATGGGCGCTTCATTACATGCTCACGACTGACTCAGTCATTGGCCATTGGCGACTGATTCAACCTCCAGCCACACTCTCCTGGAGGTCAAGGTCAGAAGGCACAGGACGCCAGCCCCTTCCCAAAGGGCATACCATTGTTAACTCTCCACACATTGGGAATTGCAAGGGTTTGGAAGCCGTGAGCCAGGAATGGAGGAGGAAGCCCAAGCCACTGCCTGAGGAGTTACTAATAACAGGAGCCACTGAAATTTAGCCAATGGGACTCTGGAGTTTCATCCTCTCATTTCACCCTCACGGGAATCCCACAAAAGAGGTGCTAGACATGGAAGATGAACAGGGAGAGATGCGCCCACACAGAAATGGGAGGACCCATCTTAGTCCGTTTGGGTTCAGGCAGCTGTGACAGAATACCCTGACTGCAGTGCCTACAAACAACAGAGATGTGTGGCTCCCTCTTCCCAAGGCTGGACATCCGTGGTCAGGGCTTCACCCGCAGTCGCATGGTGGGGGCCTCTTCCTTGTGTGTGGCCTGCGTCTCACTGTGTCCTCACCTCGGGGAAGGGGCAAGGGCTCTCTGAGGTCCTTTTTTTTTTTTAAGAATTTATTTTTAGAGAGGGAGAGAAACGTGGTTGCCTCTCATGCGCCCCCTACTGGGGACCTGGCCTGCAACCCAGGCATGTGCCCTGACTGAGAATGGAACTGATGACTCTTGGTTTGCAGTCCAGCACTCAATTCACTGAGCCATACCAACCAGGGCTCTCTGGGGTCTTTTATAAAGACACCAGTCTCATTCATGAAAGTTCCACCCTCATGAGCTGACCACCTCCCCAACGGCCCCATCTCCTAATACTGTCACCTGAGGCATTAGGATTTCAGTATGTGAATTTGGGGTGGGTGGAGGGGGCATGCCCTGGCTAGGTAGCTCAGTTGGTTAGAGCATCGTTCCCATAAGTCAAGGTTGTGAATTTGATCCCCAGTCAGGGCACATCCAAGAATCAACCCATGAATGCATCAACCAATAAGTGGAACAAGCTAATGTCTGTCTGTCTGTCTCTCTCTCTCAAATCAATAAACTTTAAAAAAGTTTTTTAAATGAACTTGGGGAGACATCATCATTCAGACCACACAGCAACACCCTTTGGAAGGAAATATGAAAGCACAAACATGCATTGCTCCTTTATGCATGAAATGTTGGGATGCTTCTCTAACATCTGTTAAAAGAATAAAAATCCCCAAAGGAGCCTGAATTGGCTATTGATTGCATTTTCTGTTCCCTAAAACTCCTCACACCCGAGGAGATCACCAAAAACAAACAAACAAGACCTCAAAGACCCCCTTCACTCTAAAGCCAACTTAATAAGCTTTTCAATAATTTTAAAAATATGTGACGCTCCTATTTAACAAGATAAACATATGATGGCTTTTTACGTGTCAGCACGTTCCAGGAGAAACTGCTTCGGCAATTACAAAATGTTACAAGACCATTAACGAGAGCTCGTAAGTGGTATAGCCTGATGGAAATAAACTGTAAAACCTGTGGCTTTGCTCTCCGGGGTGATGGCGTGTTCTTGGAGCTCTGAAATATTCAACCTGAACGCCCAGAGCTTGAAAGAGACCAAGAAACGGTTCTCTCTCTCCTTGACAAAGGGGTTCACTTTTATTTATTTATTTATTTATTTATTTATTTATTTTTTATTTATTTTTATTTTTAAAAATATTTTATTTATTTTTAGACAGAAGGGAAGGGAGGGAGAAGGAGAGGGACAGAAACATCAATGTGTGGTTGCCTCTCATGTGGCCCCCAGTGGGGACCTTGGCCTAGCAACCCAGGCATGTGCCCTGACTGGGAATCGAACCAGCAACCCTTTGGTTAGCAGCCCCACGCTCAATCCACTGAGCTACACCAGCCAGGGCTTCATTTTTAAAATAAATGCTTATTTATGTCCAGCTGTTTTTCCTGACATTTTCCCGGCACATCGGGTGCATTGGGTGGCTGGTGCTACGGCTGACCTCACATCTTCCTGGGCCCCTCCAAGGGGTCACGGAAGGACAGGTGAAAGGCAGCCCTGAACTCAGCCCCGCTGGGGTTCTCTCTTCCACTATCTCCCTCTAATATTTTATATCGATGACTATATCTCTGTGTGTCTCTCTATGTTCATCTCTCTATCTTTATCTCTATCTCTCTTGGGGCTGCTTTTGGATCCTCAGGAGCCTCTGTAGAAAGGCGCTAACCCTCCCAACGAGATCTTCACATCCTTGAGTCAGTAGCTCTGGGAAAAGTCCATTTCACACAGCACCCTGTACTTCACGTTTATCAGCTTCGATCAGGATTCTCTCTCTCTCTACCTCACCAAAGGATGTGCTTATTGATTTGAGCGAGAGAGGAAGGGAGGGAGAGAGAGAAACATTGATCAGCTGCCTCTCCTACACTCCAGAGCAGAGATCAAACCCATGACCTTTTGGTATACACCCAGCCACGGCAGGATTCTCTCTTGAGGAAAGAAACTAAATGTTATTTGTAAGACCTAGACGACCTTCTTTATAATAGGTGGATTTCACATCTGCAAATTGACCTACTCACTGAAATTTGTAAAACAGCCGCGGGCAGACACTCAGACCTCTGAGACTGTCAGTGTCTGTCTGAATCCTTCCTGTCCTCGCCTCTGCTCACTGACTCTGCGTCCAGGGAACAGGGTATCCGACCAGGAGAAGACCTAGCGCCTGGGCTGGCGCAGGGTCCTCCCGGAGCGGGAGCGGCGCGCGCTAGCGACCAGGCCTCACGACCGGCCGCCGCTGGTCGCCAAACCGGGGTCAGGCCCCACCTCTGCCTCCTTTGGGGAAGGTGCGCCAGCCAACCTCGCTGAGCCTCTTGAGTCTCTGTAAACAGGGCTGACACTTTGATCTGTGGGCAGCCCATCATTAAGCAATTCATTCACAATTTAATTATTCACTCTCGAGTGTTTCCTGGGGCTGGGAGAACATGACTCAGGCTCAAACCCAGGCCCCCAGGGGGCCTCCCTGTCTGTGGGCTGCAGACCGACAGGGGCTTGCCCTGCATGTATTCCAGGACTTCTTCCTGCCCCCCCCCCCCAACTCTTGCGTTCACCTGCTCATTCACCAACCGTTTATCCACCAAACAGTGCCTAAGCCTCTGGGTGCGTGCGGGGGAGGAGACCCAGGGGTGACCCCTCCCTGCCCTCCTGTACCTGCTGGCTTAGGAGCCCCACACAAAGAGAAACGTTAATTATTATTTTGGGTAATAATTATAGCCATGCTACAAAGGAGCAGGCTGGCTTGGGTAGGGTGTGGGCTGCCAAAGGAATTCTGGCCCCCTGGGGCCTGAGAATTAGGGAAAGAAGCACTTTTTCTCAGGCCTTGTTTACGCAGCAGGCCCCACCTGGGAGCTGGCAACACTGTAGTTTTGTTTCTCCTTTTGGTAGGCGGGCCAGACACGCCAAATAAATAGTCCAGGCAGGAGATGGAGAGAGAAACGGCATTGGAGAATCTCAGATGAGGCATTTCTTGCGTTTATGGGAGTCGGGGGTGGTCTGGGAAGGCTGCAAGGAAGAGGCAGCACTTGAACTCCGTGGGGATGTGCCATGTTAGCTGGTGAAGAAGAGGAGGAAGGACAGTGGGGGGGGGTCGCCCCTTCACTGCACTCCTCAGGAAGGTTGATGGTGCACTTTAGTGCTGAAGAGACAGTGCTGGTGTGGAAATACCGCACAAATCGGCAGTGTTGTTAGGGCAATGGCTACTTAAGGTGTGGGGCCCAGAGCAGATGAAAAACTGCAGAGACCCACGTTAAAAACAAAAAAACCCCAGGATTTTAGGATGCCCCGGCTGGGAAGCTTAGCTGGTTAGAGCATCGTCCTGGGTACGACAAGATTGTGGGTTCGGTCCTCGGTCGTCGGTACATGCCAAGACCCAACCAAGGAATGAAGCAACAAGTGGAACAACAAATTGATCTCTCTCAAATCAATAAACAAAAATTTTAGAAGATAGAATTTCAGGATGGCCACAGGGAGCATTAAACTCTGCTTGGGGCTGGATAAAATGGGCCCTGGATATTTGTGACTTTTGTCACTTTTGGGTTCAAGAACAGAACGGCTCCAGGGGATTTATTATTTCATGGAAAGGAAGTTGGGAGGTAAAGGGTGGGCTCCCTCTGCTTCCCATCAGTCCCCTGTCGCTCTCCCCCACCCCCCGCTCCGGGAACCTTGGTAGCTCCCACAGTTCAAAGCATCACCCACAGACAGAGACACGCAGCACACCTTTCTTTTAAGAGCTGGCAAAGCCTCGCCCATGAAATTGCCTTCACACTCATTGGCCAGAACGAGGTCCCACGGGAGCCTTGGCCAGTCACTGGCCAGAATTGAGCGTCAAGCTCAGCGTAGGCCAATAAGCACGGCCCCTTTTTGGGGGGCGGGGGAGTGTCTCGTTGTTCCCCTGGGACCCCGAGGGCACGTCATCTCTATGTCAGATGAGTACACTTATCACCTGGTTTGTCCGTAATGTCCCAGCTGGGGTAGAGGGTGTTGAGTGGCAGTCTTGCACACACCCACGTGCAGTGAGCGGCCGAAACTCGGGAGGGACACGGATTCTGTACCCCACTCCCTGGGCCTGCCCAGCATCTGCTTCATAGCGAGTACCCAGTGCATCGGACGGTGCTGAGCAGAGGACATTGTGTGGTTCAATCAGCTGTTTTCACTCCGTAGTGGGCGTGGGGATTAGACTTTGCATCCACGTTGGGCTTGCTGTGATTAGTTCTCAGCTGTAGGTCAATTAAAGAAAAACAAAGGTGTTGTTTTTGATTCAGTGGGTCTGAGGCAGCAGTGGTGGGGGCTGAGAATTTGCATTTCCAATGATCTTCCAGGTGCAGCTCTGGGCACCTGACTCTGAGGCACGTGAGTGCGTGCGGCCAACGTGGTGGGGCACAGCAATCATGCCGGGGAGTGGAGCTGGGCTGGGGCCCTGCTGAACCCTTGCACGCTCCCTACAGGCACCCAACCCAGCAGGACATGGGAGTTGCACTCTGGTCCTCATCTACCTGACTCAGGCCTGTGGCCCTTCTCAGGAGCGCCCTTTTCTTATTTGCACAAAGGCACCATGTAAGCGAGAGGAATTCTGGGATGGAAGGGTGCGATTATGTGCGGCTTTGCAGGCCAGGGCCAAGGGTTTGTGCTAGGCAGTTTTAAGCAAAAGAGTGACATGATTGTACTTAAGTTTTGTTTTAAAGATTTTTATTTAATTTTAGACAGAGGGGAAAGGAAGGAGAAAGGGAGGGAAATGTCAGTGTGTGGTTGCTTCTTGTGTGCCCCCCACCCAGTGGGGACCTGGCCTGCAACCCAGTATGTGCCATGACTGGGAATTGAAACGGCGACCCTTTAGGTCACAGGCCATCACTCAAGCCACTGAGCCACACTGCCCAGGGCTGTGCTTAAGTTTTAAAAAGAGCCATCCGATGGATGGACTAATACAATGTGGCTCATCCATACAATAGAATATTATTCAGCCCTAAAAAAAGATGGAAATTTTGCCCTGGCCAGGTTGCTCAGTTGGTTGGCGTGTCATCCTAGACACCAAAAAGTCACGGGTTCAATTCCCAGATAAGGGCACATACAGGAAGCAACTGATTCATGTTTTTCTCTCCCTTCCTCTCTCTCTGAAATCAATAAACATATCCTTGGGTGAGGATTAAAGAAACCAAAAACCGAAATTCTGGCAGATGCTACATGGATGAACCTGGAAAATGTCGCACTACATGAAAAGATAGTCACAAGAGGACAACTATTATGTGACTCCACTTACAGTGTCACCACATCAGGACTGGCCTGGAGTGTGTGGGTTCTTTGTGCAGGAAAGACTTCACTACCCCACCCAGGTGACTTTGAGAGGATGTTTATTGAAGCTGAGGACAGTGACACTAAGGAAGGACTTGGGGTAGAAAAAGCAACAG
Organism: Micronycteris hirsuta; assembly: GCA_004026765.1. NCBI lineage: Eukaryota > Metazoa > Chordata > Mammalia > Chiroptera > Phyllostomidae > Micronycteris > Micronycteris hirsuta. The sequence continues at coordinate 11,540 of PVJI01011213.1, forward strand.
GAGAGAGCCTAGGCGGGCTGCTTTGGCTCCCTAGAGAAGTTATAGGAAAGGAGTGAGCCGATGTAGGGCTGCTGTCAGCTCACTGGGAAGCCAGAGAAAAATGGGGCCTTGGAGACAGGATGGGGGTAAGCCCAACTCTGGCTGCCACTGCTCACCGCTTCCCTGGCTGCAGGTTTTCTGAGCACCCTTAGTTTAGAAGGAAAGTAACCATTTCGTGCCCAGAAAAACACAGGGTCTTTGTTTGAGGGCTTTCTCTCTCTCTCTCCCGCAGGTGAGAATCTTAGGGGAGGGTTTCAGCAGAATATTCATCAGCTTTCCAGGTGCATTTTTAATATGCTGATGCGTCAAAATGAGCGTATAACAGAGTTGGGGGTTATTTTCTGGTCAGTGTCACTGCTTTCCTTTTATCTTGGGTCTGCCTGGCTCTCATCAAGTTTTTGTTATTTGTTCCCCTAACTTCATCTGTCCTTGGGTTTATCTGGCAAAAAAAAAAAAAAAAAAGGCATTAATTGGGTCTCTGTCCCCTATCTCCCTGACCAGGGTGATTCAGCTGTGTGTTCTCTGGTCAGGGAGGAGAGGTAGAAACCATTCGTTCTCAAGTGTCCCTTGTTAGGGAAGATAAGGTCTTGCGATTCACCAGCCAGCTGTAAATTGTTCAAGTTGTTTGGCCTTGTTTAATTATCTTGTCTCGGTTTTCCCATTCCGATTGCCTTGGAATATTTCCCAGCTTCTTACTATCCGGCCTCAATAGGAGGTCCCTAGAGTCGTCAAATTCATGGGCAGAAAGTGTAGTGGTGGGTGCCAGCAGCTGGGGGAGGGGGAGGAGTGAGGAATGGGGATAGAGTGTCCTTTTGGGACCATGACAGGAGCGTGGTGGCAGGAGGGTGGTGCTGGTTGTCACGGCGATGTGAACACCTTGGAGCCGTATCCTTGAAGATGGTTAAAATGGGAAACTTTATGTTATGTGCACTTTACCATGAAAAGAACAAGATCACTCTGGCTGCAGGGACTGGGGTGCAGGGGTGGGAGGTGGCCATGGTGGGAGCAGGACCATGGGCCCATGCACTTGCTCAGGTGACAGTCACAGGGACTGAGACCAGGTGGTAAGATGGCCAGCAGCAGATCCAAGCTCACTCTATTTTGCAGTTGGAGCCAACAGGACCTGCGCATGGATATGATGTGGGGGGTGATGGAACAGGACAATGAGGGGGGACCCTTCCCTGTTTGGCCTGGACATTTGGGTGAATGATGGATCCATTTGCTAAGATGGAGGAATAGTAGAGGGAGAAGGAAGTTTCTTTACTGAGGGAGATGTGGGAGGAAATATTCTCTTTGGTTGAGATGCCTATTAGAAAATCCAAGTGGATTCTGGGTATTTATCTGAAAAAAAAAATCCAAAACACAACATCGAAACGACATATGCACCCCCATGTTCATTGCAGCATTATTCACAATAGCCAAGTTTTGGAAACAACCTAAGTGCCCATCAGTAGATGAGTGGATGAAAAAGCCATAGTATAGCCCTGGATGGATAGCTCTGTTGGGTAGAGCATTGTCCTGATACACCAATGTTACAGGTTCAATTCCCATTCAGGGTACGTACAAAAATCAACCAATGAATGCATAAATAAGTAGAACCAAAAAAAAAATGGTGTTTTTTTTCCTTCTCTCCCCCTAAAACCAATTTTTAAAAACCTGTGGTACATATATACAACAGAATATTACTTGGCCATAAAAAAAAGAATGAAATCTCACCATTTGTGACAACATGGATGGTATTAAGCTAAGTAAAATAAGTCAGAGAAAGACAAATATGATTTCACTTACATGTGGAATCTAAAAACAAATGAACAAAACTGAAACAAACTCATAGATACAGAGAACAGACAGTTAACACAGGGAGCTGGGGGGATGGGTGAAAAAGGTGAAGGGATTAAGAAATACAAATGAGAATAGTCACAGGGATGTAAAGTACAGCACAGGGAATATAGTCAATAATATTGTAATAATTATGAATGGGGCCAGAGTACTGGAAATATCCGGGAAACACTTTGTGAAGTACTATATGATTGTCTAACCAATATGCTGTATGTCAGAAACTAATACAAAGTAATATTCAATGTCATTTGTAGAAGAAAAACAAAACAGTCCAAGTGGAGAGTCAAGCGGGCATTGGGGATCAGAGCAGGGACAGGACCTGTGCCCCCTGGAGCGGAAAGGCGCGTGCAGCTGAAACTCGTGAACCAGAGGCCATGCAGGACAGAGAAGTGGCAGGAGGTGAGGCCTCAGAGAGGGATTGGCTGCCACCCAGCCTGGGGCATAAAGGTGTGACTCAGCCGCCAACCGCTGGCGAAGCCCTAGTTACAGTCCACTTAGCAGTGCTTGTTTTCCCCGCAGTCCCACGTCATCCCGCACCCGTGGGTCCGTCTCACCCACGCCACCCAGAGCAGGACACTTGGTGTAGACGCCGCGATGACTTCTCTCAGGTCCACACCGCCTGGAACCCGCCAGACACGGAGCTCCTGCTCCTCTCTCACACTTCTTCCCGTTTCTGACATGGGGAAACTGAGGCAGTCGCCGTGTCTGATGGGGCACGTCGGGAACATGTGCCACGTAGTACCCTCGCCCGATTCACAAAGGGGAAACTGAGGCCAGGGTGCCAGGTACACGTAGACAGAGCCGAGCCGGGGTGTCTGGATCAAGTCCAGATCCAGGACCCACCCGGAACCATGTTAGTTTCGCCGTGTGGGGGGCGGGGGCGAGAGGTGACCAGTTGTCAAGGAAATGCACCCCGCACGCAATGATTGGCGCAGAGCTCTGGTCCGGGCCCTTCCTCCTCCTTCGTCTGCCCGGTCCTCAGGTCAGGGGCCCCATTTCTCAAGAGCCCGGCAGCATCGGGCCTCCTTGGGTCTCCACGACAACGCCACCACGGCCACTCTTTCTCCCTCCCTTGGCTCCCGTTCTCACATCTGCTCATGCTCAGGTCCCGCGTGCAAACCAATGGAAAGCCCTGTCTGCTTTCTGGGAAATGTAGTCCAAAACCTGGTGCGCTAGGTGAGGCCGTGTTTGCCATGGCCAATAGGCCACAGGCAGCGCTCGCTGCATCTTGGGAAATGTAGTTCTGCCTGGCGGAGCCATTCAGGGGCGGGCGAGCGCTAGTCGCCAAGACGAGAGCCAATGGAAAGCCGCCATTGCCGCGGGGCTTCCTGGGAAATGTAGTGCTGGCGAGGCCCGTGGGGCTCGGGGTGGTTCGTCCAGGGAACGACAAACTAGGTCTCCGGGAGTGTTTGGTGGGGACGGTCACACAAGAGTTTGGCGCAAAGCCTGCTGGGGCATGGAGTCCCCGTGAGCTTTGTGCGCATGTGCGAGGAGGTGAGGGGTCTTAGGGGGATCTGCCTGGGAGAGTAAGGTGAGTCGGGAGAGAAAATGAGGGAGGGATTTGTGGGGACGATTGGACTTTGGGGAGAGGGTGCTGGAAGCCGGCGGAGGGAGGGATGGGCGAGTTGGGGGAAGGTACAAAAGGGGCCCGGGGTGAAGGGGGCGGTGGGAGCGAGCGATGGGAGAACGAGCGGGAGGGGGAGGGGGAGGGTTGTGGACCCCAGAGGTGGGGGCGGATCTCAGGGAAGAGTTGGAAACGGAGGGAGCGGAGTTGGGAAGGGCCTAAGAAGTGGAGGCGGAGGGGAGGGGCGGGGATCCCCGCTAGGTTGGGTGCTGGGCCCTAAGGACCAGTGTGGGACCTCCTGGACCCGTGGGAAAGGTTTGGGGGAAGGGGGTTTAGGGGTAGGTCGTGGCCCCCACCTGGATGGACGCAGGTGGTTCCTTTTGTGTGCTTCATTCACACCCTTTTTTATACGTTGTGCGATTCCTGAGGATTTCTTCCCCCGTTTTCTTTTCTTTCTTGAAGAAGAGCCCCCCCACTTCCTCAGCTTGTTGCAAGGGATTGAATTCATTAATTAGGTCTGCGTTTGCTGTTATCATCCGAGGCCGCCCCGCGCCCCTCGTCTACCCCAGTTAGCCAGCAGTCGCTGTCTTTTGTTTCCTACTTTTTACGCCTATTCTAATTTGTAGCTACATTTCAAATGCATGTGCTTGTTTTGTTAATAGTAGCATCTGCCCCGCCCCCCAATAATTGAAATAACTAACTCTTGTTTAGCCCAGGTGCTGTCCTCAGCATGAGTTCTTTGCCACGGAAAATGTTGAAGTTCTGTGACTTTTTACTGCGACTCTTGGGCTAGTTTGATTTTAGGCCCAGAAGCAGGGGTGCGTTGTGTCAAAGGTGCCGGTGTCCCTTGTCCAAGGTCAACTAGTGGGTCAGTGGCAGAGCTGGGATTTGCTCCAGAGCCCTGGTGCTCTGAGTAAATATTTGTCCCCAGGGAACATGGGGCAATATCCGGAGACATTTTGCTTGTCACAACTGGGAAGATCCCACTGGCATCTGCTGGATAGAAGTTCAACATTTTCTGTGGCAAAGGACGCCTGCCACAACACAGGATAATGTAGCCCAAATTCCACAGTGTGGAGGTTAGGAACCTGAAGCAGACAGGTGTTCGCTGGCTGAGCTCTAAGTGCCGCCCACTTCCCAAACTCCACTTCCCAGACTCCATGTGGGGAAGGAGCCCTGGTGAGTCTTCTATTACAGGTGGAGAAATTAAGCCCAGAGAGGGCAAGATTGGTGTCCAAGAGCACACAGCGGATTAATGGCAGCGCTGCAAGTTGGAAGTGACAGAGCTTATCTCTTAACCACTTGATTAATCCAGCCTGCATCATTAAAAAAAAAAGAATAAAATAAAAAGGCTGCCAGCCAGATTCGGCCCCCAGGCAGCTGCTTGCTGACCCCAGCTCTGGGCCAGGGGTTCACAATTTGAATTCAGGACCTCTTTATAGTCTTAAAAATTATTAAAGGTCCAAAAGCACTTTTGTTTATGAGAGTTAGGGCTTTTGGCATGTATTGTGTCAGAAACGAAGGCCAAGTGAATTTCAAAGGATTAGAATTTCAAAGGCCTAACATTTAGAAATAGCAGTGATCAGCCTTCCTGTGTTTGCATACAACATTTTTATGATGAAAAGTAATCATGTTTTCCAAAAGGAAGAGTTGGACAGGTGGCTTTTTTCCTCCTGAATCTCTCCAATGTCTGACGTAAGAGAGCTGGGTGTTCATATCTGCTCTGTATTCAGCCTGTACGCATGGGGACACGCAAGGAAAGGAGGCAGATGACATCTTAGTGTTACGATGACGACAGTTCTGACCTTGCTGTGTCTTGGGAGGGTCTTGGCACCTCCAGCGTCCCCAGACCATTCGAGGACCACGCTTCTAGGCCAGGGATTCTCAGCCTCAGCAGTGTTGACATTCAGGGCCGGCAGGTGCACTGTAGGACCCTTAGCAACACCCCTTGCTCCACCACCTTGGGGGCAGCCCTCCCTTGGCCATACCAGGCAGGCGAGCACTTTGTTTTATAGGGGAGGAAACTGAGGCAGAGAGAGAGGATACTGCTTACACCAGGTCACTCTGCTCCTAAGTGGGGATACTAGGGTGTCGCCTGCACCCCTGCTGCTGTCCCCTCAAAGACAGGAGGCGATGGCTTCTGGAATGATTAGGTTGGGCTCTCACTGTGCCGGAAATCCCTCCCCATAGGTGCTGTGGTTGCCCCGGGGTCCACCTGCCCCCATGGAGGCTCCATCCCCGCAGCCCGTGAAGCAGGAGGTCCAGGCCCCTGAGGTCCTTGCCCTGGACTCGCCGTGGCACCGTTTCCGCCACTTCCACCTGGGCGACGCGCCGGGCCCCCGCGAGGCGCTGGGCCTGCTGCGTGCACTGTGCCGAGACTGGCTGCAGCCCGAGGTGCGCACCAAGGAGCAGATGCTGGAGCTGCTGGTGCTGGAGCAGTTCCTGAGCGCCTTCCCCGCGGACGTCCAGGCCTGGGTGTGCAGCCGGCGGCCCCAGAGTGGCGAGGAGGCCCTGGCCCTGCTGGAGGAGCTCTGGGTGAGCACGCACACACGCCCGCAACCCTCCACTGCCACCTCCCTGTGGTTGGAGACGGGCCTGCCCCTCACAGCCTTCCATCTGCTCTCCAGATGGTCTAGTCCTCGGCCTGCAGGAGTGACAGTCCCCATGTGAGCGAGCACACAAAACAGGTCCCAGCGGGGACACTGTGGGCAGGAGCATCAGCCAGCAGTGCAGTGCCAAGGGCACAGTCCCCAAGACCCCCTCCCTCTGACATTCACGGGGTCCACAAGACCACCCTCAGTTTGATACTCCAGTAGAAGGACTCAGAGCTCCTGTAAAGCTGCCCCTGGGAACGGATTGTCACACAGAAGGCTCAGCCTCAGGAGGAGGCGGCAGGGCAGGTCGGGGGAGCCCAATGCCTGCAGCTCCCCGTCTCCCCTTCAGGGGTCCTGCAGAGGGCACCGAGCATCACCCACCAGGGAAGCTCACAGAGCCTGGTGTCTGGGGTTGTTGTAGGGGGTCGGCCATGTAGGCACAGCGGACTGCCGTGGCGGGCCTCAGTCTCTGCTCCCTCAGGAGCCGAAACAACGTGGCTGACAGGCCCCCATAAATCCCTGTCAGCACAGCCTTTCTGACCCCCCGCTGTCCTGTGGGGTTGGGACTGGGCGCTCTTGTCCTCGGTGTTTCACAGATGAAGATCCAAGGCTCAGAGAGGTCAAGCAGCTTGCCCAAAGTCACACAGCTAGTTAGGGGGCAGTGGGAGGAGCAGAACCCACGTGTTGTAACTCTAGATTCCTGCTTCTAATCACTGAGCACCCGTGGCTGCTCTGTCCCAATACCTTCCTGTGGGCGGTGCCCAGCCTCTGCACAGTCCTGTGTCTGTGACCCCAAACCAGAGAGCCCCAGGACACCTGTGGGGTCCTCCAGAGAAGTGGGAGTGCTGAGACTTAATATGCCCAGGAACTGCTGGGGAGCCTGCTGGCAGTGTGGCTTCCTGACTCCCAGTCTCAGACATGCTGACCGAGGAGCTGGGGAGGTCTCCATGCTGTGTGCTCGGCCTCCACCCATCCGAGTGGGGACTTGGGGTGAGACCCTGTGCTGCCCAGCCCCCTCTGAAGCGACAGGGTGGCAGGTAACTCGCTCCAGGTCCCATAAGCAGATCTGTGGCTAGAGACAACTGGGGACCTGGTTGACCTCATCGAAACCCCACCATGCACGCACCACACTCTCGTGTCTGGTCTACTTCTTTGGGGTGCAGGCAGACAGTGTGACCTTTGGCCATCCATCCATCCATTCACTCACTCAGCATCTAGCTTCAGAGGTGCCAGGAGCTGGAACCCACTTCCGTGGCGTCCAGGAGGTAAAATGGGGCAGCCGTCATGGAAAACAGCCTGGCAGTTCCCCCAAAGGATCGGACATGGGACTGTGGCAGGTCCTGGCATAATGTCATCCTGTTCACCATTGGTGAGATGCTGTAGGAACCTAACTCATGTATATCAATGAGCCCGTGGTAAAGTTGGTTTCATTATACGTTGTTTTGCTTAAAGTTGCAGAATCTGTCGATGACAGTGAGTGGGGATTCACTGTACCAGGTGAGCCAGCCTGTCCCCTCCTGGGTGTACACTGAAGAGAGATGGGAATGTACTTTGACCCAGACCTCGTACACATAGGGTGTGAAAGATGGCTGGGCGGTGTCACTCCTGATCGCCGGAGAGTGGGGACGACCCTCAGGTGTGCCAGGTGGGAGTCGATAAACCTGGCATGGATGGTCACACAGTGGAGTATTACTTGGCCATGAAAAGGAACAAAAGACGACATGCTGCCGTAATGGACGCACATGGAAAATGTTATGTGAACAGCGAAAGGTCCTGTGTGATTGCATTTCTGTGAAGCGTCCAGAAGCAGCAAGTCCACAGAGGAAGTAAACGAATGGTTCCCAGCAGCTGGCCGAGAAGAAGGGGAGGGTCTGTGGATGGGTTTGAGATTTATTTTGGGGGTGACCGCGCTATTCTAAAATGAATTGTGGTGATGGTGGCACAGCTCGGAGTATACTAGACACCGAAATAGACTGAGTTGTATTTTAAGTGGGCAATTCCTGTGGTATATGAATTGTGCCTCAATAAAGCTGTTATTTATTAAAAGATCGGCAGCCGGGACACCACCGAAGCCAGTCCCTGCTCTTCTCCAGTCCCCCCTCCCCGAGCCCTCTGTCTGTTGGAGGAGACGGATGGGCACAGGCGCAGAAACAGTGGTGGTCCAGGCGACCCCGTCGGGGGAGTCTGACAGATCAGGGAGAAAGGACACCGACCCCACACACACTCTTCCCAAAAGGTGAAGAGGATGGACCACTGCCTGCTCATTCTGTGGAGCCAGCATCACCCTGATCTCAAAACCGAAGACGTTACAAGAAAACCATAGGCCGATATCCTAATGGCAAAATAATGCAGAGTGAAAGAAACCATATCCCCCCCAAAACGCGTTTGCTGTGTGTTCCGTTTGTATAAAGTTATAGAAAATGAACCTCACTCTGCAGTGCGGAAAATCATCAGTGGTTGCGCGCTGGAGCCAGGAGCGGGGCAGGTTACGCATGCGCACGGGGCCTCCCGGCGCCACAAACGTGGTCATCACCTCAGTCGCACTGGCAGGTGCATCGAAACTCATTGGCTTGTGAGCTTTAAACGTGTATGTTTCTTGTACATCTGTCAGGGCGCAGTGAACCTGTTAAAAAGTGCACTGTGACAGGTCCCAGACCAGGGCATGTTCCTGTGCAGCCGGGTTGTAAACCACGTGTGTGGCCCAGACCCAGGCTCGGCCAGCTCCCAAAGTAGATTGGGAAAGGGTGTTCCAGGCCAAAGAGTGGAGGTTCGAGAGCCTGGCACACCCCGGTCACACGAGCGGTGTGCGGTGGCACAGTCTCGGAGCTCCAGGTGAGGACCCGGCCAGAGGCGGGGTGGCAGGGCCCGCCGCTGGAGCAGCGGGATCATCACAGCCTGGCGTGCAGGAGTGCTCAGGAACCGATTTGCAGGAAGGTAATCACAGATTGCCCATCCCGCCACTGCCCGCACAGGGGGCAGGTATTTTTACATCCCAGACAAGGTGCTTTCCTGGAAGGTCTGGCGCTTCCTGCTGAGTCCTCACAGCTGATGAGGTTTTGGGTACAGCGAATTCTCACCCTAACCATCACTTGAGTCCGAAAGTATTCGAAACCAATAAAGGGGAAGGAAGCAGGTTGGATGCGGGTGACTCACGAGGCAACCCTTCCATCAGCACCAGGAGAATTCTGATCTTTTCCTCGGGGACAAGAGTTTGGGAAGCCGTCATTGGACTGTGAAAGGAACGAGAAGTAGGCAGGTCTTCCTGGCTGGTGCAACCGTGCTTGGAGCTGTCCACTGTGAGGGCAGGGCGAAGTCCCGTTCTGAGCTCACTTTATTTTTTTCCCCCCTGAATTACAACCAGCTTCTGTGTTTTCCTTCTGAATCTTGTTCACGGAGTTTGCAAGGGGCAGTGAGAAATGAAGGCAGTATTCAGAGCAGGTGTATCCTTTACCTGTTGCTGCGTAACACCACCCCAAACCTAGTGGGTTAACAAAACGTTTAGTATCTCACACAGTTTCTGTGGGTCAGGAACTCACAGCAGGTATGGCCCAGGGTCTCTGGAGGTTGCAGTTAAGGTGTCAGCTGGGGCTGGGGGCTGCGAGGCAGCTCCCTCCCTTGGGCCTCACAGGGGTGGCTGGGCATCCTCCGCAGGGAAGCGGGCAGGTGGCAGGATGTGGTGAGTGGTTGAAGGTGTTGGGGAAAGCGAGGGAGGAAAATCAAGGCCATCTGCCAGGTTTCTCAGTTCAGAATGTGGTATCTCATTTCAGGGACCAGCGATGAGGGCCCCTCGGGATGTGACAGAAGGCTCAGGGGTCGGCCTCCAAAAAGAAGATGGTGGGATGACTCCATTAGGTGAGCAGCTGACCCTTTTCTTGCACCTCCAGCTTTCTCCCCAGCCCAAGGTGGGGTTCCCTTCCTGCCTGTCACTCATTGGTTCAGCGAGTGTCCCTGGCATGCCTGCTGTGTGCCAAACCCTGCTCTGGGTCCCAGGGGCTGGGGATGAATTCAGTGCCTCTGCCCTGGAGGACAAAGTAGGGGCGGGCAGGCAGGACAGCAGTGCTGGGGACGCGTGAGCCAGGCATGGCTCTGGCCAGCGAGCTGAAATCCCACCGCATCCCCCGCACGCTGTCACTGCAGACATGGTACAGAGATAAGGTAGCTCACCCAAGATCAGGTGCCAGCAGGGCTGGGGTTGTGCTGGGCAGTCTGACCCCAGACCTTTGCACCCACACTCTCAGCTAGTTGCACGGAGTCCCCAAGTCACGTCTCCTTGGCTCCGACTGAGTCCTGCTGTTGCCGATCTGGGCTCTGTGGCCAGGGGAGCAGCACCCCACCCCGAGTGCCCAGGCCTGGTACACACACCTGCCCGGAGGGGTTGGAGCCGGGGCTGGGGCTGGAGCCGGAGCCGGCCCCGTCCGGACCACACTCCTGAGGGTGAGGAATGGAAATGAGGTGGAGCCTTGTCAAAGGAGGGGGACAGACTGGGTGTCCACCACGGGGTGACGAAGAGTCTGGTGGTCTGTATGGAACCGAGCCCCGGGAGCCCAGGTGCAGTGCTTCAGGTGGGAGAGGTCCTAGGCACAGAATGGAGCAGCTTGAGGGTCATCGCAAGGTCGAATGTGGGGACAGCAGGATGGAGGCCACAAGGAGGGAGGGACCTGGGGAGAATGGGGGTAACAGGGAACACGGGGACCTGGGGGGTGGGGGTCATGGGGAAGACCGGGGACCCAGGGAGAATGGAGGACAGGGGCAGGTGGTTCTTCTTGGGGGCCCATCATCTCAGGGAAACCACCGGGAACATCATGGAAAAGGCAAAGACGGAGGAACCACAAGGTGCCGGGTGCTGTGGGCCTGGGGAAGAGGGCTGAGATCTCAGGTGGGGATTCGGGGCCCTTCCTGCAGTGAGGTGGGGATGGCCTCACTGGAAAGGCCTGTGAGCTCAGGGCGCCCCCCCCCCCATGTGCATCGGGGACAATGATGTGGGCCTGCTCCGGCAGGTGAAGTGCCCGGCACTGCTCCAGGCACACGGGGAGAGGCAGCAGCTGTAGTGGTGGTTACTTTCCTCACGCCTGCCCTAGTGCAGGAAGACAAAGGTCGCTTACCTCTGGAGTTCCACAGAGTGGTTTGAAAAACTGGAGAAAGGAAATGTGTGGGTCATGTCTGCCCATTCATCCACCCTCCCATTTGGCCCCCGGTTGCCGCCCCCCCCATACACCACCCACCCACCCAACCATCCCCTCTCAGACATTTGTTCACTTACTACCTCTTTGCCCCTCCATTTATCCACCCGCTGACCTGCCATTCCTCCGTCAGTTCTCCCTTCCACCCTCTCTTCTGTGTCCTGTGCAGCATTCCCCAGCCCCCCTCACCCATGCACCCATCTGCACGTCTGTGTGGCGGGCACTCACTCTGCAGCAGGCGCTGCTGTGGAGGTCACAGGGGTGAATGAGAAGCCCACCCCAATGCACCTTCAGGTTGAGCACCCCCACCCCCTCCATCCCACCTCAACCCGGGGCTGCCCTCTCTGCCTCGCGTGGCGCCCCCACCCTGACTGCGCCTTTGCCCAGCAGGAGATGCTGCCCCAGGGACTGAGGATCCGGCCACGGGGGACGCCCAGGCCACACGCCCCTACAAGCAGGAGCCAGGCAGCCCCCCACTGGACCCGCCGGCCCTGCCCGCGCCTGGCCTGCCTACCTTTCTGGCTGCCGCAGGCACCGTGTCCTGTCCCGAGTGCGGCAAGGCCTCCCTGAAGCCGGCGCACCTGCTGCGCCACCGGCAGAGCCACTCGAGCGAGAAGCCGCACGCCTGCCCCGAGTGCGGCAAGGCCTTCCGGCGCAAGGAGCACCTGCGGCGCCACCGCGGCACGCACCCCGGCATCCCCGGGCCGGCGCTGCGCCCGCTGCCCGCCCGTGAGAAGCCGCACGCCTGCTGCGAGTGCGGCAAAACCTTCTACTGGCGCGAGCACCTGGTGCGCCACCGCAAGACGCACTCGGGCGCGCGGCCGTTCGCCTGCTGGGAGTGCGGCAAGGGCTTCGGGCGCCGCGAGCATGTGCTGCGCCACCAGCGCATCCACGGCCGGGCGGCCAGCGCCACGGGCACACCAGGCGCGCCGGGGCCCGAGGGCGGGGGGCCTTTCCCGCCGTGGCCCCTGGGGTAGCCGTCTGCCTCCAGGGCCCGCTCCTCGCCTCTCCTCTCCCTTGTTTAAACCCAAAATGTCCAAAGCCCTAATTCTCGGTTCCTTCCCAGTTTTTTCCGTCCCGAACCTCATTTTCTGGTTCAGCTCTCCTTTTCCCACCCCTCCTGACCTCCCATCCGCACCCCCCCCCGTGAAAGGTGCTTCCACATTGTACCCTCCTCTCCCCAGCACCCCCTCTCTCCACCCGCCCTGTACGGAGGGCCGCGAGGTGGGCCTGGAGCAGCAGGTGGGCTCCTGGGTGGAGAGGAGACTGAAGGCAGGGGCTAGGTCTTGTCCCTAGGAGGCCCCCACAGGGCAGACTGGGGGGGGGGCAGGGGAGGGGTCTGGCCGAGGGCTCCTTGGTCTCGCCCCTTCCTGCGCCCCAGGAAAGTAGGCGATGGACAGAGGTGCCTGCTCTGGGGAGCACGTTGGAAGCGACGATTCACCAGCATCTGCAGAGCAATAAAGTCACTGATGAGGTGCACGGCCGAGTCCCGGGTTCTGTCATCGGCAGGCTCTCCAGGGTGGTCTGTGGGGCGGGGCTCTCTGGAAACCCCCAGCTCGGGTGGCCCTGGGGCGTGGGCTCAGCCCTAGGGTCGCAGTTCCTGTCGAGCCTAGAGGGGACCCCATGAGAGGTGACGGGGGAGGGGGGGTGAATTCGCACCCATTTCTGTGCGGTGGGCAGTGCTCCTGGATGGTCCTTGTCCAACTTGCTGGGGGCCCTAGGAGCAGTCTCCCGCGTCCGCCTTGCAGACGCAGGCAAGGGACCGGCTCAGGGCCAAACCCACTCAGGTGCCAGTCTCCACCCTTCCTGGCTGCGTAATCTTCGGTCACACTCCTCTGGTCCTGTTAACACCTCCGTAACTGACAATAATAGTACCCACGTCTCTTGCTAAGACTATTGATTGGGTTATGTCACCCTCGTTTTGTGGGGGACTGTCCCCAAGTATTACCTCTCCGGTGGCCCATTTTCCCAGGAGAGGAGTCCAGTCACCTGGAGCTGGCACACAAGCCTGGTGGTCATGTGTCTGGGGCCCTCTAAGGAGGGTGCAGGACTGGCGGTGGCTCCCTCTTTCTTGAGTGCATACCAGTGCTGTCGCGCCCTCAGTTCAGAAATGTCCTGAGGCCCAGGTCCTGTCCTCTCCCAAGAGATGCTGGTATTTCTGGCAAGTAAAACCCAGGCCACGGGCCATGCCCTAGCTGCAAGGGAGTCTGGGAAAGCAACTAGCTGGCTGTGGAGTGTGTGCAGCAGAGACTGGCCCCTTTTCAAGACCCATAAAGTGGGGAAGTGGCCAAGCAGCAAGCAAGGTGTGGGTGCCAGGCCATCTCAAGGAATGACATGACAACCAGGGTGCCCCAGGCAAGCCCCTGGCCTTAGCGTCCCCTTGTGAGACAGCTAATAAGAGTCCTTCTGGGCAGGGCCCAGGCTTAGGAGGGAATTCAGTGAGGGAATGAGTGCAAAATGCTTAGCACTGCCTGGTCCAGTGTGAGCGCCCACAGGTGCTTTGGGAGGTCCCTGTTGCCATGCCTGCTGTCTAAAAGACCTGCTTGGAGAAGCTACGTCACCAGCTGCAGTACTTCAGGAGGTGGCGGTGGCGGCGACAGTGGGGTGGGCGTGGGGGCACGATGCCAGGCCGGGCTCTGAGGAAGTTCTGCTGATAACAGCAGAACTGGTGTCTCCTGTGGGCCAGGTCCTCTTTCCAGGGCTTCACCAACTCAGTCACCATAACAAAGGACACCAGCACTGTTATCCTTACACAGACCAGGAAACTGAGGCTCAGAGAGAGAGGGAGTGGCCGGGCTGCTGGTGCAGAAAGCCTGGGCTGTGGTTTTGTCAGCTGGGCTGCTTCTGTAGTGAGGAGGAACCAGACTGGTGCTTACAGAAGTCTTCGCAGGAACCAGCAGGTGGCTAGAGGCTCCGCATCGGGCTGTGGCGGTGGTGTCCTCTCTACTCCACCTCCACGGGGTCTGGACCCCGCGGAGGTGAGCTGAGTTTTCCTGTCTCCTCTCTGGCTGCCACATGTACCTCCTCATATCCCTCCCTTTGCCCAGGTACAGGGCTCAGCACCAGGGCCCCTTCCCCTTGCTGTGTGAGGAGGTGAGTGACAGGGTAGCCTGGGCCACCTTCGCTTCGTCTCACGTGGGTGACTGCTCACCAGTTGCTCCACTTCCAGAGTAAACCTCGAAGCCATGTCTTTCTCTTGACCTTCCTCCTCTAGGGCAAGCCATGTGCGCTGACCTGCTTACAATAATTTAGAACTAAACCCACAGCTTCCGAATGCTCTCGCATGATAACACTGGGCATGAGGAAGAGACGAGGAAAGAGGCGAAGCGAGTTAACACTAAGCAAAAACCAGCCCTGTCTAAGACCAGCTGCCCAGCACCCTGGGCTGGACTCGTGTGGTGGTCATAGTGGGGAGAGTACAGGTGCGCCAGCCTCCTGAAACTGGCACAACTTGCTGCCACCACATCTGATGGGTTGCTGTGGGCTCAAGGCCAGCCCATGTTCAAGGGTTAGGAAGGCCCCTACCTCTCGACACCTGAGTTGCAAAGCCACGTTGCAGAGAGTCTGGATCATGGTGGTTGTGCAACAGTCTTGCGAGCACCTGCGTGGCCAGGTGTTAGAACTGAGAGTGCCGGAACGAAGTCCCTGTGCAGCTGCACTTACGCACTAACGGTCCTGGGGAGGAGGAAGACAGGAAACTAACAGAAGCCTAAATAGGGGGGTTGCAATGTGATAAATCTGATTTAAAAAGTAAAGGAGGCGGTTTCCAGATCTTAACTACTATAAACAACGCCCAGTAGACAAGTGGGTGAAAAAGCTGTGGTACAAATGGCCAACATCCAGGATGCCAGAAAAGAAAAAAAAAAGCTGTGGTACATTTACACAATGGAACACCATACGGACATAAGGAAGAATTCTTACCTTTCGTGACAGCACAGATGGACCTGGACAGTATTAGGCTGAGTGAAATAAGCCAGTCAGAGAAAGACAAACACCATATGATCTCACTTGTATTTGGGATCTAATGCATAAAATAAACGAAGGAACAAAACAGAACCAGAGGCATGGACACATGGAACAGAGGGACAGCTGTCAGACGGGGGAGGGGGGTGGAGCCGGGGACTGGATGAAAGAAAGCGAAAGGATTAGGCAAAGAACATGTGCATGACCCATAGACAGAGGTCACAGGCCGACAGACTTGGGAGAGAAGGGAAATAGGGACATCTAGGATGGTATCTGCAATAAAAATAAAGGGAAAATAGTCAAAAGGAAGGTGATGGGATTAAGAGGACATTCTGGCAGGGAAAGTGGAGCCTGCGTGGTCAGGGAAGGCTCTGAGGAGGGGCCAGGGTAACACGGGGATAGCAGTGCAGGGAGAGGGGCCAGCCAGGACCCAGGCCACCAGGAGGAGCAAGCCAGCGCTGGCAGACCAGGAGGGGCGTCATGGAAGGAGGTGAGTCACGAGCGTTTGTGAGAGAGTAGTTTTATTTTTGGCATGCTGGGAAGGCATTGGAAGGTTCCGGGCATGAGTTACATCATCCGATTTATACTTTAAAATCAGGGTCTGGGCCCTGGCTGGTATAGCTCAGTGGATTGAGCGCGGGCTGGGAACCAGACGGTCCCGGTTCGATTCCTGGTCAGGGCACATGCCTAGGTTGCAGGCCAGGTCCCCTGTGAGGGCCATGTGAGAGGCAACCATACATTGCTGTTTCTCTCCTTCTCTGTCTCCCTCCCTTCTCCTCTCTCTAAAAATAAATAAATAAAATCTTAAAAAAATAAAAATAAAAGCAGGGTCTGGGCTGCCGAGTTGGCAGGGGTCGGGGTGGGGGTGGTAAAATGCAGGTGAGCGCGAGTCAGTAGTTCGGGAAGAGGCCAGTCGCTACCTCCCTCCCGTGTGAGCCAACCATGGTTCCCATTCTCAGCAAACGGAGAGCAGATGACTGCTGGGAAGCACGATGGCCTGGTGGTGATGCAAAGAGGCCCCGGAGCCCAGATGCTTGGGTTTCAATCTGGTTACTTACTTGCTGTGCAATCTTGGGAAAGTGACAACTTCTCTGAGCCTCTATGTTTGTCCTTAATCAGGACATGTGTCCTGAGCACACCACTTGCAATGCAGTAAGTGCTGATGTTTTTGAAGATTTTATTTTATTTTTAGAGATAGGGGAAGGGAAGGACAAAGAGAGGGAGGGAAACATCAGTGTGTGGTTGCCTCTTGCTTGCCCCCTACTAGGGACCTGGCCTGCAACCCAAGCATGTGCCCTGACTGGGAATCGAACTGGTGACCCTTCGGTTTGCTGACCAGTGCTCAATCCACTGAGCCACAGCAGCCAGGGCTGGATATTGTTGTTTTTAAAAATAATCTGATTTATTTCTTCCTCCAATACATCAGAGCAGCAGAGAGTGAGGCAGATAGGATGGGAGGCAGAGGCGGAAAGACCCACAGCTGCCCAGGGGCTGAGAGCTGCCGGGACACAAAGCCACCAGGGAGGGTGGCATCCCAGGGCAGCAAGCCCGGTCAACACCATGGCATATACCCCCTTCCCATCACAAAACCCAAGGGATGGTTTTGCATTCATCTTTTAGTCTTAGGCACTGGAGGGTTTCTAGGGCAGAGAATCCAAGTGAAATATATTAGAGCCTTGGGGTAACAACAGGGACTGGTGAGGTCTGCAGTGAATTGGGAAGAACAAGCCGTGTCAAGAGCCCCAGCAGAGGGCTGCCATTTGGAGCCTTGGGTCCAGTGTTTACAGATCCCCGGACATATGGTAGGAACAAGGAAATGCAGGTCTTCCTGCGAAAGGTCTGACCTCTGCCCTCATGTGACTGAAGTTTGCGATCAAGTGGGTGATGGGCAGGAGAGGGAGGGGGGTCTTCATCCTGATGCAGACCCCCCTCCCAAACAATAGTACCCCCATGTTCCCTGCAGAATTCATTATAACCCCTTCATTTCAGTCTAAAATAAGGAGGCCCTGGACTGGCCCCTCAGTTGGTTGGAGCATCATCTCGTGCACCCAAAGGTTGTGGGTTCAATCCCCAGAACCTTCTTTCAAGGTCTATTGTATGTGTTCATAAGAGGAATTCTTTGGGGAGGTTTCAAAGATGAATGTGGTCTGTGTTATTAAATCTTAGAAGAGTTCTGAGAACACCACGTTGCTGGCCCACACAGAACACGGGCATGGGTTTTTCTAGCTCACAGAGAGGGAACATTCGAAGACATGCACACGGCTATTGAGAAAGAGACCCCCTCTTCTATCATCACAGTCAACAATTTCCACCCCCACCCCACCCCACCCCCCAGGTCCAGCTGTCCCTGAAAAGTCAAGGAGCCATAGTTGTTAGTGAAGGAAACACAGCCTGCCAAGGTCATGCAAGGTCTTGCTCCGCCCCTGAGGCTGATGTTGCAGCTGCGCGGGCGGCACAGGTGTGATGGGGTAGCGCTGATTCACGGGCCGGCGTCCTCACAGGTGGCCTCATTGATGACAACAGCAATGATGGAGACAAGAGCATGTGTCCTCATGCTCTTGTGTCCTCATGCATGTGTCCTCGCATGCTCTTTCGAAGAGCATGTCTTCGCCTTCAAAAAGCGAGTGGACATCCAGTTGTGAAACATTTTTGAAAGGCTGCAGGAGATACGGTAACGTCTCCTGATGTTGAATCAGATTTGAGTCTGGCCAATCAATCAGGAATTTTCAGAACTATGTAGGTACTGAGATGGTCATTGCCCACTTCATATGATTGGAGGTGGGACCTAAGATTCAGCCTATTGTTGGTCGGGGGGCTGGCCCAGGGGCCGGCCCCTTCGGGGCTTGGATCTTGCCTCTGTCCCTTTGGAGACAGATGTGTGACCTTGGGCATGTTTTTTCAACTCTCAGAACCTACATCTCCCTCATGAGAAATGAGGTCATAATATTATCCGGGATACAGGGCCATTTTTTGGATTAAATGAGTCGGTCCATATAAAGGTGGGAGCCCAGTGTCTGGTACAGAGGAAAGGTCCGATGCAGGAGCTGCCATCTTTAGCACTCCACATTGCTTGGGAAATGTGGGTGTTCTGTCCTTAACTCAGAGGAGCAGCATGAATCTAATTGTAGATGCTATTCTCTCAGACCCTCTGTGTTGTCTTCTCTTTTTGTCTGTTTTGGCCATCCATCCATCCATCCACCATCCCATCCATCCACCCATCATCCATCTACCCATCATCCACCTCTTCACCCATTTATTCATCCATCCATCCACTCATTTATCATCCATCCATCATTCCATCCACCCTTCCATCCACCCTTCCATTTATCATTCATCATCCATCCATCTGCATATCTAGTATGTCACCTATTTTTTGAGTACCATGTAAGTAGCAGGCACTGTTTTGAATACTTTAAATATATTAACTTATTTCACAAAACTCTATAAGGCAGATATGATTAAGGTCCCATATTTTTATTTAGCTTTCATTGGTTTTCCATTTCTATCTGTGCATCCATCTATCACTTATTAGTCTATCCATCATCCATCTATCTATGATTTATATCATCTATTATCTATCTATATCTTTATCTATCTGCCTATCCATCCATCCATCATTTACCTGTGATCTACCTGTATCTATCATCTATTACCTATCTGTCTATATCTATTTCTATCAATGATCTATCTCTATTAACTATCTATCAATCATATACCTATCTATCAATCATCTATCATCTATATCTTCTATCTATCTATCTATCTATCTATCTCTATCCACCCTATCTCTGTTTCTCACACATTTCCCCCAGTATTCTAAATCTAAAGTAGAGGCAGCAGACAGAAAGAAAACCCTGTCCTTCCCGCTTACTGCTCCAGCTCTCCCTTCTCTCTCTCAATTTACAGTCTTCATCCTCTTGACATTTAAGTACATTATCTGTTGGGGACAGGCTACCTGCTCCTACCTCATTTCTTCACGTACTTGATAGAAAATGAATGGAGTGGGTAACTCGTTTCTGCAAATGTGAATGACTGTTCCTGGCAGATGCAGAGCATGTGTGTGGAGAGCAGGGGGTGGGGAGGTAAGGACGGGGGGCTACAGGAGAAAAGATTCTCCGTCATGATTTTGGAGAGATGGAGCTACGCACACACACCATTGACAAACCCAAAAACTCTTAGGGGTGGACAGAGATGCCTCCCTAGGCCCTCTGGGTCCCCCACATTCAAACTAGAAACCACCAGTACATCCTGTGTCCCTGTGGCTTCAAGTTTGGGACATTGTGGCCCTTTCCCTGAGTGTCACAATCAATGTCTCTCCCCGATGACAGCTGAAGACAAAAATTCTAGGCATTGATTTTATTTTTTTATTTTTAGAGTGGAAGGGAAGGAGAGAAACAGCAATGTGTGGTTGCCTCTTATGCACTCCCCACTGGGGACCTGGCCTGTAACACAGGCATATACCCCGCTTGGGAATTGAACTGGTTACCCTTCTGTTCGCAGGCCCATGCTCAATCCACTGAACCACACCAGCCAGGGCTGGGTGCTGATGTTAACTCAAAGCACTAAAGGCACTGCAGTGAACAAGTAAAGTTTCTGCCCTGTGCAAGGTGCATTCTGCTTGGGTGGATACGCTGGCATCACCATCTGGCTCCCAGATGGGGAAAAGCTGACAAAGTTCATCACCACCAAAACAGCTTTGTAAGAAATGTTACAGGGACTACTTTAAGAAGAAGGGAAAAAAAGATTAAAATATGAATAATAAAATGGCAATACATATATATCTATCAATGGTTACTTTATATGTGAATGGATTAGAGGCTCCAATGAAAAGACATATGGTGGCTGAATGGATAACAAAACAAGACCCTCCCATATGCCGTCTACACTTCAAGATAAAACGACACACAGACTGAAAGTAAAGGGATGGAAAAGATATACAAATGGAAACAAAAAAAGCTGGGGTAGCAATACTTACATCAGACAAAATGCACTTTAAAACAAAGGCTTAATGAATGCATGGCTTATAAAGGCTTAATAAAGCCAACGAATGTATCAGTAAGTGGAACAACAAATTTCTCTCTCTCAAATCGATAAGTTAAAAAAAACTTTTAAGCATCCAACGAATACATAAGTGGAACAACAAATTAATGACTCTCTCTCTCTCTCTCTCAAAGTAATAAAAAATAAACAAATAATGAGGTCTTACGATTATTTTCTCCAAGCCTCTGTTAGTCTCCCAGTAACCACCTCCCCTGGCAGCACCGTCTGTCCCTCTCTCCGGCCCCCACTGAAGCCCCCCCTCTTTCTCCAGCCTCTTTCCCAGCAAAGCCATTTACACCTTCTTGTTACTTGCTCTCTCCCCAGCGGCTCCCCTTACACACACAGGTAAGTGAGCGTAAGGAGCTGGGTGAGATCAGGAGCCCCCAAGGCTCTTTGCTTGAGGTCCTCGTTTTCTCCTCTCACTCTGTACCCAGGGTGGGGTCCATAAAGACCCCTTCTTGGGGGTGAGAGGGTGGGTGTAGACACGGGAAGACGCAGTGAAAACAGAGATGGAGCCACAAACAGCAGAAAACGAGCCGGGGTCTCAGGGACTGTGCACCCCAGAGTTCCCTGCAGAGATGAGGGACCTAGATGGGCTTTGGAGAAGCAAAGGGCATAGCCAGGGGGACAGGTCCTCCTTCATTCCGGGTTCTTTCTTCTGATAAACTGCTGCTGTCGGGGCCAAAAGGGAGAGAAAGAAAGAGAGATTGTAGGTTCGACCTCCAGTCTGATCACTTACAAGAATCAACCAATGAGCCCTGGTTGGTGTGGCTCAGTGGTTGAATGTGGCCCTGTGAACCAAAGAGTCTCTGGTTCGATTCCCAGTCAGGGCACATGCCTGGGTTGAAGGCCAGGTCCCCAGTAGGGGGCACACGAGAGGCAACTGCACATCGATGTTTCTCTCCCTCTCTTTCTCCCTCCCTTCCTGTCCGTAAAAATAAATAAATAAAATCTTAAAAGTAAACAATCAACCAAGGAGTGCATAAATAAGTGGCACAACAAATTTCTCCCTATCTAATCAATGAATTTTTAAAAAAGAAAGAAAAACAGAAACAGTCCATGGAATATAATCAATAGTATTGTATTAACTGTGGATGGAGCCAGGCGGGCACTGGAAGTATCAGCGTGATCGCTTCACGAGGTAGGTAAACATCTCATCAGTAGGTTGTACACCTGAAACTAGTATAGTGTGGTATGTTCACTGTCACCGAGAAATAAATTTTCAAAAATTAAAAAAAGAAAAACAGAGAGGAAGAGAGAACATTACACATGGAGACACACTTTTTAAAACTAGATTGTATTTATTTATTTTTAGAGAGGGGGGAGGGAGAGAGAAAGAGGGAGAGAAATATCAATGTGCGGTTGCCTCTCATGTGCATGTGCCCTGACTGGGAATCGAACTGGCAACCCTTTGGTTCGCAGCCTGCGCTCAATCCCCTGAGCCACACCAGCCAGAGCACAGACACACATTTGATTTGTTCATCCAACAAATACTGACTGAGTTCCAAACAAGGTTCCTGACACAGGAGAGGAGAAATGGAGGCAGCAAGACGACGAGAGATTCACACAGCTGCAGGGACACCCGGGATAAACTGAGGCACAAACCTACTAGGATACAAAGAGACAGAGGGAGTGATTTCTTTTTTTTTTTTAATCCTCACCCAAGGACATTTTTTCATTGCTTTGAGAGAGAGAGAGAGAGAGAGAGAAACATCAATGTGAGAGGCAAACATCTATCAGCCACCTCCATATGTGCCCTAACTTGGGATCTAACCTGCAACCCAGGTATACGCTCTGAAGGGGGTATTACACCTGCAACCTTTTGGTTTATGGGATGACACTACAACCAACTAAGCCACCTGTCCAGGCCAGAGGGCGTGATTCTTGAATAAATGCAGAGCCTGACACACTAGTCATAGACAGAGGAAGAAGGCTGCATGCATCTGGGATGAAAAGGGGGAAACCAAGGCAGAGAAACACTTCCCTGTGGGATGTGTCCCTGTCTTGACCTCACTGGCCAGTGAATAAAAGCTGACTCCTCACCCACATCCATCCTCCGCGCTGGTTGTCCTCGCCTCACCTCCTGCTCTCCTGACCCCCTCCCACTCCTCGCCCTCCACCGCGGCCTCCTCCTCCTCCTGGCCTCTCCCGAGGCATAAAAGCTGGAGTCACGGAGCTGGACGTGCAGAGCCAGGAGAGACCTAGACAAACTCCAGTAAGGTGAGAGCAAGGAGGTGGGGCGGGAGGGGGCGGGGGCAGGGGTGCAGGGGGCTGGGTTGCAGGCGATAGGGCAAGTCTGGGAGTGGATCGGAGGACTGCATGATGATGAGGCGCTTTCGGACCTTGGAGAAGGGCTGATGCCTCTGGGACTCCTTGACTCCAGTCGTTCCCATGTTGTGGGCTTTGGAGAATCCATGTCCCGTTTCCAATACGAATTCCAATACAATTCCATGTCCCGTTCTTGCTTCCCTCAGCCAACTCCTTCATTATCTTTAAAACATTGCATTCCAAAAGGGAGCTCCAGGAACTCCCCAGGAAACCTCAGGGGAGTGTGTTTTATTTTCCATCATATTCGATATACCCAAGACAAAAAGACATAGAGATGAACATTGGTTAACCAAATGGTATTGTGAATTTAATGTTAAGAGTGAGACAGAGAAAAACAAATGCTGTCATTGTATGGGCTCATGTATGGGTAGAAGTTTTAAAAAAGTTCATAGCCCTGGCCGGGTGGCTCAGTTGGCTGGACCATCATCCTCATACACAAAAAGGTTTCGGGTTCGATCCTGGCTGGGGAGCCTGCGGGAGGGAATTGATTGATGTTTCTCTCTCACTCTCTCCCCCTCTTCTCACTCTCTAAAAATTCATCAATTTATCCTTGGGTGAAGATTAAAACAAACAAAACCTCACCGAAAAGGAGATCAGGTTGTGGTTGTTGACGGAGGTGGAGGTGGGGGAGCAGGTCAAAAGGCATAAACTTCCAGTTATAAGAAAAATGAATGCTGGGGGCAGAATGTACATCATGGGGACTTAACAGCACTGTATTTGAACGTTGCTAAGGCAGTAGATCTTAAATGGTCTCAGCACAAGAAAAAACAGATTTTGTACCTAGCTAACGCGATGCACATTAACTGAATTTATTGCAGTAATCCTTCTGCAATATACGTAGGTCAAGTCATTACGCTGAACACATGAAAGCTCATGTCAATTATAACCTCAATAAAACAGGAAGGAAAATATGTTAGGCGACCAGCTCTCCTGTTGACAAAACAAACAAATAACTAAAACACAAGGAGATTTTGTCAGGTGGTTTCAAAGCTCTCTCTTGCCTCAGTGGTGGTTGATGGGCTCCCCGGTGTGTGCCTGCGTCCAAACTCATCAAAATGATGAGTCTGCAATGTTTTGCATGTTGATTATACCCCCCCCAAAGCTAAAATGAAATAAAAGTGTGCAATTTTTTTTGCATGTTGATTATACTCCCCAAAGCTAAAATAAAATAAACTCACCACCATCTCTTTGCAATTGTTAAAATGTGTGCTTTTTTTTTTTTTTGGCATGTCCCCCGAAATTAAAATGAACTCACTACCCTCTCTCCGTGGTGTTTTGCTGCAGGCGCCCAGCCCTGCGGCCCAGCCATGGCTCCGTCTGTCTGTCCGGTCCTGCTGCTCGCGGTCCTGCTCAGCCTGGCGGTGGCCCCCTGCTCCGCACCGCCGCCTTGGGTGAGCCCTTCCCGACAGCGCCTGCGTCACCCGCCGCCCTCCAGGGCCGGGTCCTGGCTGAGCCCGGGCGTGGGGAGAAAGACGTGAAAATCCGTCCAGAAAGACTAGGAGTTGACTTCCTCTCCTGGGCTCACGGCGGTAGATTAGAACCCAGCTGAAGTCCAGGGTGTCAGGGTTCAGTTTATTCAAAGCGAAAAACGTCCCGAAGATTAGCATCGCCCCCCGAAGACGCCATCCAAGTCCCCCCGGTGCTCGAACAACTGCTCCAGGGGCGGGAGTGGTCCAGGTGCCGAGGACCGAGTCCCGCCCCAGCCTGTCTCCTTAGGAGCCCACGTCCCTAACCCCTAACGGTGTCCCAGACCACAGTGTGAGGGCCCCTGGTTCTGGGCTGTGGAGACCCCCGCTGAGGTTGAAATCCTGGTTCTGCAGCTTTTTAGCAGCGTGAATTCTGGCAAACTGCCTAATCCCTTTGTCCCTGGATGTTCTTTGTGAAACTACTGGCCTGGTGCTCCATTAGTTAGAGCATCGGCGGGAGAGCCAAGGTTGTGGGTTCAATCCCCCTCCAGGGCACATCCAAGAAGCAACCAATGAATGAATGCATAAATAAGTGGAACAACAAATTGATCTCTCTCTCTCTCTCCTGCCTCCCTCTTCCTCTCTCTCTCAAATCAATTTCTAAAGAACTAGAGGGTGAACTGGGTTCATTCCCTGGGGGGGAGGTGGCACGTTGAGGTTATCCCTGACTTGTGGGGTGCCCGCTGCCTTCTCCGTCTCTCTGAGTCTTGATCTCTCCATCTCTGTCCAGGGCCGAGGAGGCTGGATGCCCAATAGTGCTGGCTACCTTCTGGGTCCCGGTAAGTGAGCCTGTCTGAGCACTCCATCCCTGGTAGGTGTGGCCCCTCAACCCACATCCACTGAAGCCCATGGGTTTTATTCCCACCCTGGAGTCAGAGCACCAGGTTCAAGTCCCAGCTCTGCCACTTGCTTAGTGTGTGACTTTCATCTCCCTCAGTTTCCTTGTCTGTGACAATGGGTCCAAGATGGCTCCTGCCTCATAAGGACGTTGAGAAAACTCCATCCCTCACTCCCCATGTCCCCGTGTATATCCTTATTGGGTGCTTGGCAATGTGCTGCCTAGTGGCAATCCCATGACATAAGGAGAACCCCTGCGGAGCTCAGGGCAGGGTTTATCTTGGGCCTCATTTAGTGGTCCCAGCAAACCCAGCTTCCCTCAATGGTGTGGCGGAAGGCACCTGAGATCTGGATCCAGACGTACCTAGGTGGGTTCAGATGCCATTTCTGCCACTTGGAGTGGTCCCTGTGAGCAGGTGACTTTCCTTCCCAGAGTCACACTGTCCTCACTGGCAAGTAGGGATGGTCACAACGGCATTATCATTACCACCTGGCCTTGTTCTCCCCCCTCTTCCTACCTCCAGTGCTTCTGCCCCAGAGTGCTAACCAGGACGGGAAGAAGGCGACGACCCTAGAGTCCCTGTGGAAGGCCATCGGTGAGTCACCTCCATCACTACCCTCTATGCACCCACTGTGGCTTTGGAAACTGGCCACTGTGGGAGCCCTGCGCTCCTTGGAAGGCTGTTCAAATGCCCAGAAGGGAATCAGCATAGGGGAGCAGCAAAATGAGTCATGGATGTTATTTGTAATGTTATCTCCTTGCAAGACCCCCTCCCTGGCCACTTCCCCCTGGTGTGTCCCGCTCCTGCTATCTCCTCTTCTTGCCTGACTGTGTAATATCTCTGAGATTTCCCTCCCCTTCTCACTCCACATCTCGAGGGAGAGAATCTTGGAAGTGCACAGGGGTTCAGACACCTGCGTGTGTACACTGTGAATGCAGCCTATGAATTGGACCCGATTTTCTCATGGTTGGCACCTGCCAAATGGGGTTGGTGCAGTGTATCTAAGGCAGGATTTTCAACCTCTGCAGGGTTGACATTTGGGGCTGGATCCTTCTGTGTTGTGGGGGCGTCCTGTGCATTGCAGGGTGTTTAGCAGCATCTTTGGCCTCTGCCCACTAGAAGGCAGGAGAACCTCCAAGCTGTGATGACCCAAACTGTCTGCAGACATTGTCAAATGCTCCGAGGGGGGCAAAATCGCCCCTCAATGAGACCCTCTAAGTACTTTAAGTTTTCAAAAAAAACCCCCAAGGAAATCATATAAAGTCCTGATGAAGGCATAATGACTTTTGGCTTTGTTCCTAGCTGGGTTGCCCTACTTCCACCCTCAGCCCATCTCCAAGAGGACTCAGAGGGAGACTCTTGCCAAACCAGAGATTGGAGGTAAAGGCAGGGGAGATAAGGGAAAGATAAATAAATATGAGAAGGAGAAAGGGGACATGGCAGACAGAACACTGAAGGTCAGAGAGGATGGAGAGAAAACGGGGATATACCAAGAACCCCCCTGGACTTACAACTGCCACCCCTACTCTCAACTCTGAATACCCACCCATCTGGCCTGGAGTCTGTTTTCTTGAAACAGTGGGTCCCTTTCACTCTGGGATCTTTGCATCCACTATTGGCTAGGTCTAGAAAGTTCTGGTTCTAGAGCTTTGCACGGCCAGATCCTTCCCGTCCTTCAGAAATCATTCCAGTCTCAACTTCTTCCTCAGATGTTTTCCCTGAAACAAAGCTCCTTTTTGTCTATTTTTTCCATCTTGTTATATTCCAGCAGTAACACTTATCATTGTATGACTCCTCCTTGCTTCGTGTATGTATCTGTTTATTCTCCGCCTTCTCCCAATAAAATCTAAGCTCCATTTGAGGAGAGAGCTCCTTTGTCTTGCTCACTGCCTAGTACAATGAGTCCTCAGTAAATATTTGTTAAGGGACTGAACTAAATTGCCCAAATATAGGCTGCACATGCCACCATCCCACCCGGCCACCATCAAGGTCAATGCTCAAACTCCAGCTTTGCCTGCCTTCCTACAGTTGGATGTTCAGCCCCATTCCATTTCCTTCTCCAATTTTTTTTTAAATTAACCCCATGTTTTTATTTCAACTGCACTTAATTCATTCAAGAAGCATATATTGGACATCTACCAACCTTGGAGATGCCATGCCTTCTGGATTCACTAATTCCTGCACCATCCTTGAAAATACCCACTACCAACATGGAGGTGGAGTCTTGGCAAAGTAGCTCAGTTGGTTAGAGCGTCTTCCCAATGCACCAAGGTTACAGGTTCAATCTTTGGTCAGAGCACAGACAAAGAATTAATCAATGAGTGTACAAATAAGTGGAACAATAAATTGATGTTTCTCTCTCTCTCTCAAATCAATCAATAAATAATTTTTTTAAAAAAAACCATGGGGAATGGACAGGGGAGTCTGTGGGTGGATGAAAATAAAGAGAAGGTTGAACTAAAAAGTAAAAAAGGGGGAGGAAAGGGAAGGCTGTTGGAACTGAGATGAACTAAAGAGGTCTTTATCTCCAGTTTCACCCCCAATCTCAGGCAGTCGTCGGGGGAAGACTCAGTCGAAATTCACCTCTTTCTTGCCCACAGATCTGGGTGTGCTCGTCAAGAACATCCCCAGGGAGGGAGCGGTCCTGCCTTCATAGACATCTCCAGAATCTGCTCCTCAACCTTCCCCTCTCCGGCTCCTCCTGAAACCCAGTCTAGACCCCTCTACCAAGACGAAGATCCTGATATTCCATCCCCAAATTTCATGAAGAAAATTTGGAGCATTTGGTGAATTTGTCTCTAAAGGCTCTGACCTGTTTCAGGTTTTACTGATTTATCTTTGGGAGAAGTATAAAGTAAGTTAACAGGGTCAAGAATAATTCTGAAACCACTCAGAAAATTCTGAGGCCAACAGGGAAGCATTCCTGCAGTGCATCAGAAGTAACTGTTTTCTCTGGAAAGCATCTGATCAGAACATGAGCTATTGAATGATACAATATTAATATCCCTTTCCACTCAGAGAGGCTATGATGTCTTGACTTGAAAAGATTCTCCAAAGTATATCGTGCTTGCCTTTCAAGGTATGAAGCAGAATGGAGAGAATAAATTTTTCCCCAAATAATCAATGTCTTCTTTTGTTAATTAGTTTGGTAATTTATTGGGGGTAGCAAAATCAAGGATGATAGGGTCGGGTGTGGGAATATAACTTTTTGGAAACAAGAGATCTTGGATTATCTAACGAAAGGACCTAAATTTAATTCCAGTTTCTGGCTGTTGTCCATTCCTGGGTATCTGACCTACTGTGTGTTTAGTGGTCCAGTAGTTG
Source organism: Micronycteris hirsuta (assembly GCA_004026765.1). NCBI lineage: Eukaryota > Metazoa > Chordata > Mammalia > Chiroptera > Phyllostomidae > Micronycteris > Micronycteris hirsuta. The sequence continues at coordinate 39,716 of PVJI01011213.1, forward strand.
TTGGGGTTTTTTTTTATCCTCACCTGAGGACATTTTTTTTTTTTCATTGAGTTTAGAGAGAGAGAGGAAGGGAGAGAGAGAAACTGTTGTGGAAAAAATAACCCACACGCGGGAAAGATGGCGGAGCACGATCCTTTATTACGCGCGGGCTCAGAGGAGAAGGACTCCAAATTCTGAGCCCCGAACTCTGACTCTCCAGGGTTTAAATAGCCCCGGACTTCCTGCCTACATGGCGAAGCGAAGTTACAGAAGCCTCATGAGGAAGTTAGGTCTAGCTACCTTATTTGGCAAAAAACAAAGCACAGGGGCTTAATATGAAGGTTACAAAGTACAGAGACAAAACACGGGAGCTCACAAAGTACAGAGACAAAACACAGAGGTTGCCTGTCATTCGCCCCCCTCTGCAGGCAGGAGGTGTTTCTGCGGTTCTGTAACACGGAGGTTGCCTGTCACAAAACATTGATGTGAGAGAAAAACATCAATAGGCCCCCTCCCATATGTGCCCAGACTAGGGGGTGGAAACCACAACCCAGTCATGTGCCTGGACTGGGAACCAAACCCCCAAGCTTTTGGTGTACTGGAGAATGCTTCAACCAGTTGAGTCACAACGACCAGAGCAAGTTTTACACTTTCAAGTGGTTGAGAAAGAACAAAGAAGAATATAGGCAGAGGCCGCAAAGCCTAAAATAACCACTTTTTAAAAAAATTTATTAATTTGCGAGAGAGAGAGAAACATCAATTTGTTGTGCCATTAATTTATGTGCTCTTCTTGTATGTGCCCCGACCAGGGATCGAACCCAAAACCTTAGTATATTGGCACAACGCTCTAACCAACTGAGCTACTCAACCAGGGCAAGGCTGATGTATTTATTATTTCACCCTTGACCTGGAAAGTTAGCCAATTCTTGCTGCAATGACTCCAACACAGTAGAAATGTTTTCTTCTTCCCCTAATAGTCCTAGGAAGGTGTCTCCAGCCAGCCAGGGACTCTCCTCTAATGACTAAGACGCCGAGATTCATTCTACATAGCGGTTCACCCATCACTTAGAGTCTTGTCTTTGGCGACACTTAACCAGTGGGAGGGGAAAAAGAGTATTGGATGGGGCGGGGGGACCCGTGCTTTGTTATCACCATCTGGCCACTGTTGGCTACAATGCACAGTGGGAGATGGGGAGGTCTTTGAAAGGACAGAAGACTCTCATTCCAGGCATGAGTCACACCCTCCATGCGTCCTGGTGACTCACAGCAGCTGGGAGACTGGTCTCTTGTGCTCAGAGGAGTCAGGTGAGGGACACACCTGAGGAAGGAGGAGGGAGGTACATATTTATCTGGCCACGGTCCCTCCTTCATTAAATTCCCAAAACTAGTCTTTTAAAAATACTTAAAAATGGTTTGGTTGTGATGCAATACATATAACATGAAACTTACCATCTGAACCATTTTAAGCTCACAGTTCAGAGACACTAGAGAGAGGGAGCACAGGGAGCACATTCGTACTCCGGTGCAACCATCACCACCACCCGTCTCCAAAGCTCTTCTCATCTTGCAAAAACAGACACCCTGTCCCCACCCAACCACAGCTCTCCCTTCCTCCCCCAGTGCCCGGCACTCGCCATTCTCCTTCTGTCTCCAATCCCAGCATGTGTGCTTTTGTGTCTAGTTGATTTCACTGAGCATGATGTCCCCAAGATTCATCCGTGTTAGTGTGTGAGAAGATTTCCTCTTTTTTTTCTGTCTGTTTAGATTTTATTTATTTTATTTTTAGGGCGAGAGGGGAAGGGAGGGAGAAGAAGAGGGAGAGAAACATCAATGTGTGGTTGCCTCTTGTGCAACCCCTACTGGGGACCTGGCCCACAACCCAGGCACGTGCCCTGACTGGGGTGATCCTTTGGTTCACAGTTTGGCACTCAATCCACTGAGCCACACCAAGCAGGGTGGATTTCGTCTTTTTTTTTTTTTTTTTTAAGGCTGAATAGTATTCCATATCTCTTGGGGAAGCCTTAAAAAAAAAAAAGGCTTCTCTAAGCCCTGACCTGTGTGGCTCCATGGGGAAGTCATTGTCCTCCAAAGTGAAAGTTCGCTGGTTCGATTCCTGGTCAGGCCACATATGTGTGTTGGTGGGTTCGGTTCCCAGTCAGCACATGTAGGAGAGGCAACTGACCACTGTTTCTTTCTCACATTGAAGTTTCTTACCCTTCCTTCTCTCTCTCCAAAAAAAGAGAAAGAAACAAAGAAAAAAAAGTCCTGTCTAAGCCCTGCTCCGGACCAAGTAACTCACTGAGGGTGTGGCAAGGGCACGTGTGAGATTCTGGTTAGTTTGTTCTTTACGCTCCAGCGATTCTATTATCTGAGGTTTAAGGAGTGAATCTTATCAAAGCTGATCTCCATGGGGGGCCACATTTGAGGTTTTAGTGCTAGCATTACAGTAGAATGTTAACAGTGGGTTAATCCCCTTATCGCTCCTTCCGCGTTGTTGGTGCTAAAATGGATTAGTCTCTAGCTTAACATGCTCTGCCAGGTTTACCAACTGCAGACAACACCCCCATCCCCCATCCCAGGTTTTCTCAACCGTGGCACTACTGACATTTTGAAGGGGCCCCTTGTGCCTTGCAGGATGTTGAGCGGTGTGTCTGGGCTCCCACTAGATGGCAAGAGCATCCTCTCCCCTACATGACAACCAAAAATGTCTAGACGTTGCCCAATGTCCACTAGACATTTTACAAATAACCATTCAGTCCACAAAGTTATCCTGGACTGAGAATCCCCATCCTAAAGGATATTAACTCACAGGCAAAATAAGAAAACTAACCCAGAAACGAAAGACTATAAAAATGACACACAAACAAAAGACAAGAAAAAAAAGAAAAAAAAAAAACCCACTGCTGCAGATACTTCAGAAACAGCAACATTTGAACCATCATCTAAGAAATATAAATACGGATAACAAGATCAGAAAAGAAATCAGCCAAATGCAATAAGAATAAAATTTAAAAACATCGATGTAGTTGAATATTAGTTAAAATAAATATATTTAATATATTACATATAATAGGTGGAATACAAAACACATTAGTTGGGACACAGGGTAGAATGAATGCAACAGAAAAACAAATTAAAGAGGTGAAGATGCTATGGGAGACTTAATGTTAAAACAAGACGGTATAAAGACGCCTTGGCTGGTATAGCTCAGTGGATTGAGCATGGGCTGGGAACCAAAGGGTCACCGGTTCAATTCCTAGTCAGGGCACATCAGGGCACATGCCTGGGTTGCAGGCCAGGTCCCCAGTGAGGGCCATGTGAGAGGCAACCATACATTGTCATACATTGCTGTTTCTCTCCCTCTCTGTCTCCTTCCCTTCTCTCTAAAAATGAATAAAATTTAAAAAAAGAAGAAGGATGAAATATTTGAAGATCTAATGATGATTAGGGAGTTCCCATCAGCTTTCACCCAGATTTCTAGTGATTTCACCTCACATGACTGTCCTAAAACAGGAAAGCAGTAAGGGCACAGTACTATTAACTAAACAGATTGTATTTGGACAAGCAGAACAGAGAGACCAGGGGTCCTGGGTGAGAAAGAAAAGCAAATAAATCAATATTTCCAGGGATAGATTTGCTACCGAGACATTTAACAGGGCATTTTGTCTGGGCAGGGACCTGGCCGAAGCGTGGATGACTTCCCGTCTCATCGTTAAGAAGGATTCATGAATAGTTTATTCTGAAACAAAATGAGCTCAGAGTTTCCACAGACCTGCCAAAATTAGCCATTTTTAGCTCAGTCGAGACTTTATAGCAGATCTAAGATTAAAATAATGAAGGCCAGGGTGCTGTGAACCTAAACTAGCTCTAAAAATGTAAAGTCTAAAGAAAAAAAAATTTTGAAGGCTACGAACAATGAGATGAATTTCTAGAATGAAGGAATCCGACAAGTTGGGTAGGTAGATGGTGGCGTGGGGCGGAGCCCAGTTAATAATTCTGGGTCTCGCCATTATTCATGTTAACTTGCGGACAAAGCTTCGATTGTTTTGAGGGGAAACAAAGGTTAGAAAGCATCAGAAAATAGTCATCACAATTGGGGGGTCAAAACAACCTGCTATCAGATACTTGGTTGACATCATCTTCTACACCACACACAAGGTACTGAATCACCTCCCCACTCCCATTCTAGTCGCGAGGAGTTTGAGAGTCACAGGGTTAAAAGACTGGTTTTAAGGTTCCATATAGATTTAAACCACAATCAGTCCAAAGCCAACTGCCCTCCAATTCATCTAAAAGGCTAAATAAAAAACTGTTTTTCTGGGGGGGGGGTTGTTGTTGTTGTTTGTTTTACTATTAACCTGACACAAACAACTCACTATTTGAATGGATTTGTTCTGATTTGATCAACACCAGGAATTTCCAAAGTGGTCACTGAATCACACTTACTCCTTGATTAAAATTTAACATTGATTCAGTGATTCAAGCAAAAACATTCAGACCCTCCCGTTATAGCTTTTCAGATTTTATAGCATCTAATTTTCAGGAACAAAAACCAAAGTCCGTGTAGAGCCCTACTCTGTCTATAAACCACCTTTTCCCAACCCTTCAGGGAACGAAATGTGGAGTGGTGTCTACATGCTTTTTCCTGGTTTCTATCGTTTTTAGTTTTTTAAAACTATTTTTTAAAATGTATTGATTTTACAGAGGTAGAGGAAGAGAGGGAGAGATCAGTTTGTTGTTCCACATATTTATGCATTTATTGGTTGATTCCTGAATGTGTCTCGACGGGAGATTGAATCTGAAACCCTGGCATATCAGCCGGGCTTTCTAACCAACTAAGTACTCAGCCAGGGTTTTAAAAAAGTATTTTAATTTTTTTCGTATAGTTTTTAGAAAAGGTTAAGTTGACTAATATCAAACCAGTTATTTCATCTATTTCAAACAACAGTTTTAATGTATTAATTTCAAGATACTAAAAGTAGTTAACAATGTTTTTAAAATGACGATTTCTTGTGTATGAATAGTTCTATTCACTTGCTCAATATCTTGGCTTGCTAAGTTGGTACGAGGTCATTGCTTTACTCTCTTAGTGTTTGGCCTCAGGTTTGCCGTGCGTCTGCTCAGAAATCTGTTCTTTTCACACTTTGTCATCTTATTTATTTTTTATTTTAAAATGTTTATCTATTTTTAGAGAGAGGAGAGAGGAAGGACGTCTTATTTTATTTATGTTTTATTTTTAAATGTGTATTTATTTATTTTTAGAGAGAGGGGAAGGGAGGGAGAAAGAGAGGGAAAGAAACATCGACGGGAGAAAGAAATACCAGTTCGTTGCCTCTCGTACATGTCCCGACCTGGGACGGAACTGCCAGCCCGGGCCTGGGCCCTGATCGGGCATCAAACGCGGGACCTTTCGCTTTGCCAGACAAGACCCAACCCAGGAGCCACACCGGTCACAATATAACAGACAGATGACATATTGTAGAATTGTATACCTGAATCCTATATAATTTTATTAACCAATGTCACCCCAATAAATGCAATAAAAAATAAATTAAAAAAATAAATAAAAAATTTTAAAAACTCATTTCCAGGTAACAGAAAAGTAGGTGATCCCAACTGGTTAAAACGTCTAGATCTCTATTTCTTTGTTACGTTTGTCTACGGCTCTATATATTTTTATGTCTTCAAACGCTTCAGACGTATGATAAATAATTCACGAGACTAGACCCAGGCAATAAATGTGGGGTCCAAGGGAGGGTTATTTTTTTCTCCTCGTGAAGTTTCAGTGGAAAATTTAATCAACGCGGAACATCTAAAAAAGTGGGTGGTTCCATGGTCTTCGACCAATCCCAGGGCTGACCGGGAACGGGAGGTGGGGCCTTGAACTTGTATATAAGCTGAGACCCTCCGCCGCATGGCTCACTTAGTCAAGCTCCGGAGTGAGGGAGACTGAGGCTTGGTAGACGCAAAGGAGACGGGAAGGAGACGCGAAGGAGACGCAGAGGAGGTAAGGGATGGCTGGGGACGGCTGCGGATGGCTGAGGGCATTTGGAAATTAGGATGGATGGAGGTGGGCTTCGGAAAGACTTTGGGTTCATGTTCATGGTGCATTCTTTCTGCGATCTCGTGAAAAGAAGGGGTCTCCCTTGTTCCCTGCTCACTTTGATTTCTTGCATAACTCATGGTTTAACATGCATGATGCGGTTTAAATTTTATTTATTTATTTAGAAAAAAGATTTTGTTTTGGGTTTTTTTTTTTTTAGAGACGGGAAGGGAGGGAAAAACGGGAGAGGAGCATTGATATGCGAGAGAAACATCATCTGTTGCTTCTCGTTCTTGCTCCCACCGGGATCTAACCCACAACCCAGGCATGTGTCCTGACTGGGAATCCAACCGGTGACTTTTAGCTTTACGGGATGTGACCCAATTAACTGATCCACATTTGCATTAGGGCTATTTTTTCTTTTTATCCTCACCCCAGGACTTGCTTAGAGAGGGGAAGGGAAGGGAAGGGAAGGGGAGAAAGAGAGAGAGAGAAACATCGATGTGAGAGAGAAACACCAATCAGTTGCCTCTCCCACACACCCAGCCCAAAGACTGAACTGTAAACTAAGTATGTGCCCTGACCAGAAATTGAATCCATAGAAATTGAATCCATGGTCTTCTGTTTTATGCGAGGATGCCCAACCTACTAAGCCATACCACCCAGGGCTATGTGTGGTTTATATTTTAAACCAGGGTTCCTCAGTCTTGGCACTATGGACATTTTTGGCCAGATAAGTTTTTATTGGGGGGAGGAGGGGCCTTGCTGTGCATCACAGGTGTGCTTCTCTCCTCCCCATGCCCACTGTAACAACCACAACTGCCTCTAGATATTGTGAACTGTGTCCGGGGTTGGGAGACCATTGCTTGAAGTATTAATCACCACAATCAATAACGATGTGCTGGGTGTATTATCAGTGACCTCCTATTTTTACCTTCTATTGAAGGGGTAGGTTTTATTTATTTTCCTGTCTTACGAGAAGGATTTTCCTTCTGGAAGGGCTGGGTGATTTGCTCAAGACATCAGCACTTATTAAACTAAAGCACGACGTGAAATTGACCCTGGGCTGCATGAGCTTCCCCCAAATGGTCTGAGGTAAGAAGAAAGTCGACCCTTAGGGATGTTAGGCAAATGGGTTACCTTGACATTTTTCTGTATGGGATGCAGTTTTCCGAAGGAGGTTAATGTAAACCAAGTCACATTACTGCTTAAAAGGCATCGCTGGATTTTCACTATCCACAGGGTAAAATCGAGCCTTGGATGATAGGGTGACAGGTCCCACAGGTCTCTGTCAACATCAGAGACCACGTTTTCTTTCACTAGGAACGTGGATGTGTAGGTCCCCCCAAAGCTGAATCCTGAAATGTGTACCTGATTTTATTTTATTTCAGTTTTTTGCAGTGAGAGACTGTATATTTCTTTCTTTTTACATTTATTTATCAATTATAGTTGACATACAATATTATATTATTGTAGTTTTCTGGTGTACAGCACAGCAATTAGACATTTATATGACTTAAGAAGTGATCCCCCCCATAAGTCTTGTACGCGCCTGGCACCATCCATAGTTATTACAATATTATTGACTGTATTCCCAGTGCTGTATTTTACATATCCGCGAGTATTCTGTAACTACCAATTGGTGCTTCTTAACCCCTTCACCTCTTTCACCCAGCCCTCGCCCCCAACACCTCTCCGCTCTGGCGGCCGTCAGTCTGTTCTCTGTGTCTGTGAGTTTGGTTCTATTTTGTTTTGTTCTTTAGATCCCACCTATGAGTGAGACCGTATGGTGTTTGTTTTTCTCTGACTTATTTCACTCAGCACGATGCCCTCCAGGTCCATCCAAGTCGTTACCAAGGGCAAGATTTCATTCTTTTTGATGGCTAAGTCATATTCCATTGGATAGAAACACCACTTCTTTACCCAATCGTTTATCGATAGGCTCTTGGGTTGCTTCTATATCTCGGCTCTGATTTTACTGTGTTCTGTGATTGTGTGGTTTTCTTTGATGTGAAAGGAACCCGAAGGGATTAAAAATGGCTGGTCGAATCATTGCCTTCTCCCCAATTTCGAGCAACCTGAAACCCCTTGATTCCCAGGGTTTCAGGCTGTCTTTTCTCCCATGCCAATGCTTGTGCAAGGATGTGTTCACTTTCCAGACAAGAAACTATACGAATGCTCCCCTCCCTGACCTGTCCTAGGAGTTTATCTTCCTGACTGTCAGTGACCTTGCCCAGACCTTCAGAGGGACTCCCCCAACCTCTGGCTGGAAGGAAAGGTGTTGTTTCCCTGGCGGCTGTACTTGGAATCCAGTGCATCTCTGGGGAAAATAGAAAATGGCTTTTGGACCTCAGATGCTAGGTTTAGGAGCCATGAGTAACTTCTTTTTTTTTTAAGATTTTATTTATTTATTTTTAGAGAGAGGGGAAGGGAGGGAGACAGAGAGGGAGAAAAACAGCAATGTATGGTTGCCTCTCACATAGCCCTCAGCGGGGACCTAGCCCGCAACCCAGGCATGTGCCCTGGCCGGGAATTGAACTGGGACCCTTTGGTTCCCAGCCCGCACTCAATCCACTGAGCCACACCAGCCAGGGCCATGAGTAACTTCTTTTTAAACATCTTGCTTCCTATCGCTTCTCTGACTTGGCGAAGATCAAGTGTAGTATCTGTTCTTATCAGTTTAAACATCTTGCTTCCTGGAAATTCCAAAGAACGCTGGGTTTTAATCCATTTTCTGGGATGAGATTAAGTAAACACCATCTGTTAATCCATTAATCCCAGCTGGTAGGGGGCTGGGGGTGGGTGAGCAGGAACCGGAGGGCTGTCTGGTGGTACAAGGTTACCTTTTGCGGCAATGATAATGAGGTTCACGCAACAGTGGGAATGCACTTAGTGGCATAAAACCATACCCTTAAAAAAATTAAAATGATGAATTTTTTCCTTGTGCGTTTTACCACAATAATAAAGTATCTGTAGGAGGAACTTGATTATCCTAGGATTTGTGTGTGTGCGTGTGTGTTCTCCCTTCCCTGGAACAAAGAAGGAAATATTAGGGGACAACCTTGGATTAATATTTTCAATGTTTGTCCTGGCCAGGTGGCTCTCAGTTGGTTGGAGCATCATCCCGCGCACCCGAAGGTTGCGGGTTCGATTCCTGGTGGGAGCGCAAACAGGAGGTAATTGATGTTTCTCTGTCACATTGGTATTCCTCTCTCTCTTTCCCTTCCTCTCTCTCTCCAATTCATACACATCCTCTGATGGGGGTTAAAAAAATCTTTCCCTTGTTACTACACCACATGGAATTCCCTGATTGTAAATATGTTTCTGTACCTTCCTACGGAGTCATGGCTGATTCAGTGATTAAAAACTACTGATCGATTCTCTGTCCTGGGGTGTCAAACTCATTTTCACTGGGGGCCACATCAGCCTGGCGGTTGCCTTCAAAGGGCTGAAATAATGTTAGGACTCTGTAAATGTAACTACTTCTTAACTGTTAAGGAGTTGAAATTACATTCAGCCTTTTGAAGACAACCACAAGGCTGATGTGGCCCCCGGTGAAAATGAGTTTGACACCCTGCTGTATCTAATCTTGATGAAAAACTATATAAGCTGATGTTATTATTAAAACCGATTTTAGAAGCACCACACATCATGACCCTATTTAATTTACAGTGTAGGACAGTATTGTCCCAACTCATAAATGACAATACTGACCCCCACCCACCTGTGTACATGTAGGAGTCAGAATCCAGGGGGCCATTCAGACGTGGAGATCAGCATCTATAATCAAAGGCAGACATCAGAGAATACTAGTATGGGTTAACTTCCAGGGTATTAAATATGGGACCAGTGAGTGGTGTCTCGTATTGTGAGGAGGGTTTTTGAGGGGAGGGGAGGGTGGACTAATAGGTTAAACTCATTTTATTCCCCCCTCTCCCCCCTGCCCAACTTCTGGATTTATTACAGAGTAAACCCCTTCTTTAGGTCTCCATTAGTTTCTGGCTTCAGGAAGAGTTTCCTCGAGTCACATTGGAAAACTTGCCAGTGAATATGGCTGCAAACCAGACATCCCTGTGCAGTCCTGGGAACCCCCAGGAAAGCCAGGGATCACCGCCCCTTGGAAGCCTTCCCGACAGGCAAGGCTGGAATGCAGAGATGTGGCACGTCCGCTTTAGAGCCTTCACCAGCTCGGAGGACTCGGACCCCGCCCGGGATCTGCGGAAACTCTCCGAGCTCTGCCACCTGTGGCTGAGGCCGGACCTGCACACCGCGGAGCAGATTCTGGACAAGCTGGTATTGGAGCAGTTCATGATCTCCATGCCCCTGGAGCTCCAGGTCTTGGTCAAGGATCATAATGTGCAGCGTTGCAAAGACCTGGAGGACCTCCTGAGACGTAAGGAGAAACCTAAGAAATGCGTGAGTAGGAGCCTCAGGGCTGGCATGGGGCAGGGCAGGCGGGTGTGGGGACTGGACTAGACAGGGCAGGCAGGATTGTTCCTGCGTCTTTGGTTCTCCAATGGGGACCCTTGGCGATATCTGGAAACATTTTGGGCTGTCACATTGGGGAGCAGAGAGGATACTGGAGGTCAGAGGTGCCGCTCACCCGTCTGTACTGAGCAGGACAGAATGATCCAGCCTCAAACATTGACTGTGCTGAGGTTCAGAAACCCTAGTGTGCATGTCGGATGCACACAAGGAAGACGATGCATGCAGTTCTTATCTTGTTTGCTGTACTCCCTACAGACCGTCGTCAGCATCGAAGGACAGAAGTTTCTTGTGCAAAATTCGGATGTCCAGATGGCTGAAGTGCAAGTCAGTGAGGAGGACACGGTGATGGACTTGTCCACAAAGCCCCAGGCCTTGGTGTGTGAGGTGGAGGTACATGCCAAGAACACCCCGGAGGTCGGCCGGGAGCCAGAGAATCATCCGGAAATCAAGGACGTTTCCAGGGAGCAGGTGAGTGTGTGATGCCCTGACCTCTGGGGACAGGGGGGAGAAGTTAATTGGGACATTCAGCCCAGGACAGAACAGGACCCATGAATGCATCCTAAGGATGCAGTAAACTCCAAGACATTTCTGAACTAATGTGGACAATAAAGACTCACCAACCTTTGTCCCTCCCCCACAGACAGGCCAATGAACTCCAAGTTAATTTTCCTCAAAGGCATTTCATGAAATGATAATTGGCCGTAGGACCTGTTTTTGGAATATTGTCCATTTCTTACAATTCAAGGAGTGGTTCTCCCCTGGAGTCCTTTTGCCTCTGAGGAGACCTTTGCCAATGTCGGGAGACATTTTTGGTTTTCCAGCTGGGTGGGGGATGCTATGGATGTCCAGTGAGCAGAGGCCAGGGCTGCTGTTCATCATCCTAAATGCACAACAGCATAATCCAGCCAAAAGATCAATGGGGATGACTCGGGAGACCTGGGGCCAGAATCGCTTTGCTTCCACAGCTGGGAGCAGGGGGCATTTGGGATGGCCCGAAGGGGTACGCTTAGAGAATTAAGAGTAAAAACTGTTAAGATATAGCCCTGACTGGTGTAGCTCAGGGGGCTGGGCATTGTCCTGCAAACAGAAAGGTTCAATTCCCGGTAGGGCACATGCCTGGGTTGCTGGCCAGGTCCCTGGTTGGGGGCAAGTGAGAGGCAACTGATAGCTGTTTCTCTCGCACATCCATATTTGAAAAAAAAAAAAAAGGAAAAACAACCCTGTTAGTATAGGCTTGATTGAAGTGTGTGGTGGGTACAGATGAGAACGGGGGGTCAGGTGATGATTACCGGGGACAATGGAGTGACCCCCAAGTAAGTCTGGGCAGAGCCGAGAACTGCCCTGTTAGGATAACTGGAGTCTCAGATCAGGGAGCTGGGTGGGTTGGGGGAATAAGAGATGGAGCTTTCTATGCCTGAACTTAGACACATTCACAATCATCCCTGGTTGTCAGGAACAGACAGCTCTCCTGCCAGAGGCCATCACTGTGGAAGGTGACCTGGAAGGCGTGAGGCCCAAGCAGAGGCTAGAGAAGGGCCGGATGGGAGATCAGGAAGCGACAACAGTGCTTATACCCCCAGAGCTTCAGCTTCCAAGGGGCCCGGCCAGGCGACCAACATTCTCGTCTCTCGGGGTCAGCTGGACCTCAATGCCAAGACTTCTCTATCACCAACCTACCAGAGTGCCCTACTTTCTAATCTCAGGTTTGTTGATTGACCGGAAAGTTCTCATCCAGCATCAGCACTGGTTCAAGTGTGTTTGCTAGTTTTGACCATGCTCTTGGTTAAATGTTCGGTGGTGAATCTCTTCTTCCAGGAGCTTCTGTGGGGACGGAGAGCAAAGAGAACCCACCAGAAGGACCTGACACTGAGAACGCGGATGCTGACGCAGGTTCCCCCCACGGTTCGGAGACAGACGCGTTGCCTCCGCATGGGAAAAGAAAAGATGCTCAGAGAGCAGGAGGTCCCCCCAGGAGAAAACGCCCCAACACCTCCACTGCCCAAGATGTGCTGACAGAAGGAGCCGTGTCGTTGGATGAAGGAACATTCTCCAGACGGCTCAGGTCCCGTTCAGGTCCTGCGCGGAGCACCGCACGAGCCACTGGTCGCCGAGTCCGGAAAGAAGCCACACTACAGACAGGGCGTGAATGTGCGTATTGCAAGAAGAGATTTAGTTATAAATCTCAGCTCATTCTTCACTGGAGGACACACACCGGAGAGAGACCCTTCGAGTGCCCGTTGTGTCCCAAGAAGTTCGTTCAACCTTCGGATCTCCGCATTCACCAGCGAGTCCACACCGGGGAGAAGCCGTTCGTCTGTACCATCTGTCATAAGGCATTCGCCCACGACTCCACGCTGCGCAGTCACCAGAAGGTCCACACGCAGGAGAAGCCGTTTCTGTGTGAAGTCTGTTGCAAGCGTTTCAGCCACAAAGGGAACCTCAATGTCCACCTGCGCACCCACACAGGTCTCAAGCCCTACCGCTGCCCCGAGTGTGACCGGGCCTTCCGTCAGCTGGGGACTTTGAAACGCCATCGAAAGACACATTCCAAGGAGTCCAACTCCCTTCTGCCCAAGAAGGAAATTAACTTGCCACCTGTGTTGCAAAAATGATGGGTGGCAGGTTAAACATGTACAAGGTTTCTGGAGCACAATAGGGCTTCTATAAATTGGAATTAAAATCCGTGAATAAGTACAGAGCTTCCTTATTGGCTTCTATTTTCCACTTCATTATAACCTACTGTGTTCTTCCTCATAGGATGTTTTTTGGTTGTTTATGATGCTATTCTTCCCACGAAATGCAAGTCTTGTTCCTTATTTCAATAAATATTCCACAATTCAACCATAATCTCTTATTTGTTCTCCTGTTGTTATTCTTTATTTCATGGTAGAAGGGGGTGATCCCGGGAGGGAGTCCAGATTTACTACAGAATACTCACTCGAGCCCTGGCTGGTGTAGCTCAGTGGATTGAGCGAGGGCTGCGAGCCAAGGGGTCGCCGGTTCGATTCCCAGACAGGGCACATGCCTGGGTTTTGGGCCAGGTCCCCAGTGGGGGCCACGCGAGAGGCAACCACACATTGATGTTTCTCTCCCTTCTCTCTAAAAAAAAAAATAATAATAATATAAAAAAAAGAATACTCAGTCGAGTGTCCATTTCTGCTTGTCAACACTGTTGCCCACACCTGGACTCCACCTTGAAGGACAGAGTGAGGGTTTAGAAGGAGGCTGAGGGGGCCACTTGTGGCAAACACCCCTATCACTTCCGCCTCTAGCAGTCGCCCCCCACCTGCTGCATCCACACAGTTTAATTTCCTTGTTGGAAATGAAAACCTGCCGCAGAGGAAACTGGGTGTGGGTGCCACATTCCAGGTGGTTGTGATACAGGCGGGTCCCTGAACCGCAGCTCTTCCTCCCCAGTTCTGAGGCCTGGAGTCACCTGGCACGAGTTTTGTTTCATTTTAGTTTAGTTTGAAATCACCTTAGTGTCACTCACAGGAAGTTGCAAGGAAAGCTCGAGGAGGTCTGGCATATTAAAAATAGGCCTGCCAGCCGCATGGGTGAGCAGATTTAAACATCCTAAGGGGACAGGGTGGCTGGACTCACTTATATTTCTCCTCATCCCGTTGCCTCCACTGGGGCTCTTCTCAGAGTCAACAGGGGTTTTGGTCTTGACAAAGCCCGCAGTTATTTCTCAAGCAAGCTGCTGTCACTGAAACTCTTGTAGCACTGATGACCTTGACCTTGGCCATATACTGGCCTGACCTTCCCCTGGTCACTAGCTTCTCTCCTGCCTCTTCCTCTGTCTCACACCCTCCTTTTTTTTCTTTTTGCCCCAGGTTTATAAGTATAAACATGCCCTTTTTATGGGTAAATAACCTCAGATTGGTAGAATGAAAAACTTAAAAATTTATTGACCTGTACATGTTCACTATGAAGTAGTGATAAAATACAGAGAAAATAAAACATTTAAAAAGTGTTCTTTCAAAACACAGAGTTTAAAAAAAATGTAAGTGGTTTTAAAAAATATTTTCTAAGAATTTCTAAAAATTCCTGTTAATACCCAGAGGCATGAAACGCAGTGGTTGGGGGTGGGCGTTGTTACATTAGGAGGACTGAGGTTTAAAATGTTAAATGTCTCAAGGTTAGCAGCACGGACAATTGAGTCATTGACATTAAAAAAAAACATTTCTGACAGGGCAAGGTTCAAGGTCTGAGGAGTGAGCGAGAATTGCAAAAATCAGGGCTGCAGCGTTTCTTTGCGGATTCAGGTTTTTCACAGAACAAGGTGGCGATCACTAAGCTGGTTCTCCCAGCAGCACAAACATCTTGGCGGTTTGGAACATCTTAAATTGCTACATTGTAACAACTGTTGATTCCAGAACTCCTTTGTATAATTATGACAAATGTCCACTAGATGGCAGCAAAGGTCTTTGAATGGGTTCTTGGGTTTTGCTACCAACTTTTAAAAACATTGCTGTTTATAACTTTATTTAGCTAGGCTTAATGAATCACAGAAAATTATGAGTTTAATAGCAATTTTCTTTTTTGATATATTTTATTGATTATACTGTTACAGTTGTCCCATTTTCCTTCCTTTATTCCCCTCCACCCCGCATCCCCCACCCACATTCCCCACCTTTAGTTCATGCCCCTGGGTCATACATACAAATTCTTTGGCTTCTACATTTCGTATACTATTCTTAACCTCCCCCTGTCTGTTTTCTACCTACTATTTATGCTACTGATTCTCTGTACCTTTTCCCCTTCTCTCCCCCTCCCACTCCCCTGTTAATTATCCTCCAATGGTTCTCCATTTCTGTGGTTCTGTTCCTGTTCTAGTTGTTTGCTTAGTTTGCTTTTGCTTTTTTTTAGGTGTAGTTGTTAACAACTGTGAGTTTGCTGTCATTTTACTGTTCATATTTTTTATCTTCTTTTTCTTAGATAAATCCCTTTAACATTTCTTATAATAAGGGCTTGGTGATAATGAACTCTTTGAACTTGACCTTATTTGGGAAGCACTTTATCTGCCCTTCCATTCTAAATGAAAGTTTTGCTGGATAGAGTAATTTTGGGTGTAGGTCCTTGCCTTTGATGACTTGGTATACTTCTTTCCAGCCCCTTCTTGCCTGTAAGGTCTCTTGAGAAATCAGTTGACAGTCTTATGGGAACTCCTTTGTAGGTAATTGTCTCCTTTTCTCTTGCTGCTTCTAAGATTCTCTCCTTATTTTTAATCTTAATGTAACGTAATGTAATTATGATGTGTTTTGGTGTGTTCCTCCTTGGGTCCAACTTCTTTGGGACTCTCTGAGCTTCCTGGACTTCCTGGAAGTCTATTTCCTTTGCCAGATTGGGGAAGTTCTCCTCCATTATTTGTTCAAATAAGTTTTCAATTTCTTGCTCTTCCTCTTCTCTTTCTGGTACCCCTATGATTCGGATGTTGGAATGTTTAAAGATGTCCTGGAAGTTCCTAAGCCTCTCCTCATTTTTTTCAATTCTTGTTTCTTCATTCTTTTCTGGTTGAATGTTTCTTTCTTCCTTCTGGTGCGCACCGTTGATTTGAGTCCCAGTTTCCTTCCCATCCCCATTGGTTCCCTGTACATTTTCCTTTATTTCACTTAGCATCGCCTTCATTTTTTCATCTAATTTGCTACCAAATTCAACCAATTCTGTGAGCATCCTGATTACCCGTGTTTTGAATTATGCATCTGATAGGTTGGCTATCTCTTCGTCACGTAGTTGTATTTTTTCTGGAGCTTTGATCTGTTCTTTCATTTGGGCCATTTTTTTTTCCTCGGTGTGCCTGTTACATATAAGGGGCAGAGCCTTAGGTGTTCAATAGGGCGGGGCAACCCACTTTGCTGCATTGAGACCCTGTACGTGGGGGAGGGATCTGAGAGGGGACAATGGCGCTTGCTCCACTCTCTGCCGCTTTCAGTCACTTCCCCCACTACCCACAAGCAAATTGGGCTCTTCTGTGCTGATTTCTGGGTGGGTGGGCTTGTGTTCGTTCTTGGACCCTGTGGGTCTCTCCAACAGACTCTCCTGTGAGGCTGGGAGTTCCTCCTGCTGCCACCTCAACCCCCACAGGTGTTTTCAATCAGTGGTTTGAGGCTTCATTTCCCTGCTGGGACCCTGGGCTGCGCATGGTCTGTTTCTCTCCCCAGCTGTGCCTGTATCCATACACAAATGTGGGACCACCCGCTCCACCAGCCGCAGTCTTGCCACATCCAGCCTGGTCCACCAGCAGCTGCCTCGCCAGGAGCCCTCTCTGCCCAGCTGTGTGGCTCCTCCCCTCCTACCGGTCTGTATGAACGTGTCTTTAACTCCTTGGCTGTCGGACTTCCATACAGTTCAATTTTCTGTCAGTTCTGGTTGTTTTTGTTATTAAATTGTTGTTGTTGAGGAGGCACAGTGTGTCTACCTACCCCTCCATCTGGGCGGAAATCCCCAATTTTCTATTATCACCTGTATGCCTAGTTTCAAAAATTGATGTGTATAGCTTTAGTAATTCTTCTATTTCTTATCTTTCCCAACATATATATTAATCTTTATTATATTTTTACCATTACCACTTAGTCCCCTTATATTCTCCTCCCCCCTACTTACAGTATACTTATTAGAGTGTATTTTTTTTTAATTAAAGATTTTTATTTATTTATTTTTAGAGAGAGGGGAAGGGAGGGAGACAGAGAGGGAGAGAAACAGCAATGTATGGTTGCCTCTCACATGGCCCTCACTGGGGACCTGGCCTGCAACCCAGGCATGTGCCCCAACTGGGAATCGAACCGGGACCCTCTGGTTCCCAGCCCGCGCTCAATCCACTGAGCTACACCAGCCGG